>JAQFYQ010000407.1:0-17539 GCA_034694885.1 Buchholzia appendiculata | reverse complement strand
GTGAGAGTTGCTCTCAGAACTCCGCTATTTCTTGACATTCATCTGTGCGTCACCACATTATTCCGCCCATCAGCATTGCGACGGAGGGATTCTTGTAAATGTCCTGTACTTGTTTTGTATCTGGTTAGATTGTCGACGCATTCAAATCTTGAATTATGTTGCACTTGTTCATCTTTTTCATTTGTGACATTCACCTTTAAGAACTCTATGCGCTCAATTGTAACAACATTACTGAATGAAGTTCTGTTATTGCATTACTGTTTTTTTCTTCTCTGATAAGTAGTTATATTCATAAAGGGGCCTCAATACCTTCTAATAGTCGTTGAAGAACGCCCCACGACAATTTTTCAGCTGTAAACTCCCCCAGGAACGTCATTCCCTCTAGTAATCCTCCACCAAGCTTAAACATTTAGCTAACTTGGAGCCACTACAGCAACCCCCTCCCCGGATAGGGGCCCCTTGTGGTTATGAAAAAACGAATTGACAGCTGGTATCACAGCTTATTCTTTTGAGCACGAAGAGGTGTTTAACATTTGTTTACATAACAGGTGAACACTTCCAATTATTGCCATCTTGGCTCTGTGTCTTCCCAAGTACTGAAGATGGTCAGTGGAGGGAATACACTGCGAGTGGCGAAGGAAAACCTGAAAAAGTATTCTTCCATCAAGTGGCAGTTCTTTGGAGACCGGTTCGGGGCACAGTTTCAGTATCCGGCTGTGAACGTCTGCAGATCGAGCTACAACCCACGACAACAGTCGGTGTCATCGTTATACGCAATCATTTCGGGCACTAGCTAACCATTTTTCTACGGAAAGTTATTTAGACAGAACAGTAATGTTTCTTATCACAATTATTGTTCGGATTAAATAGTATTAAAACATTTAAAAACATTCTGCACCTGGTAACCAAGCTACAATAAATGATAAGGTATATTAATTGATCATCGAGACAAGTAATTAATTGCATCATGTGATCAGAGAAAAGTAATTTATTACATTAAGTGATCACAGATATATGTGATCAATGCATTGAGCTAAGCTATTAAACACACTGAGGTAAGCGACTTAAAAAGGTTGTTAATGGAGCACATAATGTTTTTCCAAGTTGAATTTTGAACCGATTCTAAGCATACAGTTGTTTTGATGCATTTGTCTGTACCCCGTTTTATTCTTAGTCAAAGTAAGTAATTGTCGATAGAGTATTTCTTGTCTGATTCTGTGCAGACCGTGGTACTATTCGACAGCGTCTGGTCCCAAGGACCTCGTCATCCTAATCGATACCTCAGTACAGATGAACGCCACCTACGGTGAACGCAATACAACCAAGCTACGCGTGGCAAGAAATATTGGAACCTACATCGTCAATACTCTTAACCAAAACGATCGGGTAAATGTGAAGAAATTATTCTAGTGATATTCACGCGGCGCTCTAGCATTAAATGCGACGTTATGGTTATTTGCACAAACTAGATTTAACAGGAACGGATTGATATAAATAACATCATACATTTCCATTAACAATTTGTATACACCCATATGATGCTCATTCTTTTATATTCTATCAAGCCTGTGTCTTTGATATGAAGATTACAAGTAGTTTTAAGCGACAGTTATTTTGAGAATTATAATGGTAAAAATAAGATCCAATTAGTGGAAGCGAATCCTAATGAAAGTATTTATATATTTATATTTGTAAACTTTTAGTGTTATATTTTTCGGTCCTGAATGCACCGTAATAAGAAAAAAAATTTACAGCTAATATAATTTGTTATGAAAAATCTCACAGTGAATAGTCTGAGACGTCATCATGTAATGTAATTCATTCATTTGGTTTTGGCGCGTAATATTTCATACTCTTAAGATAATATAACAATTCAATTATACGCACCATAATTAGAAGAAGAAAGCTGTTGGTACTATAACAATTGAACAAATATAATACATAATAGCATGCTGAAGCAATATGTAATAACAATCATTGCGTAACAGTCATTGACATAACAGTGATAGACAGAACAGTCATTGGCTTCTCTTGTTTGTAAAATTCGTTCCTCTTATAGGTTGCAATTGTTGGGTTTGATGCGACTCTGAGGTTCCCAACCTATGACTCCTGCTACGAGTCGACGCTATCACCGGCAAGTCCACAGAACAAACAGAGGATGAACGAGTTCGCTACACAGCTGACCGTCGTCGAGCAACAGGCGAACTACACAATGGCTTTCACAAAGGCATTCGAAATGCTCGGCCGAATGGACAGTGACGAGTATGGAAGAGAACGGGGTAAAACATTTACCAACCCAATCTGCCGTATTCCAGTTGTGTTCTTTTCTTGGTCCTTTTAATTTTTGTTCTTGTCTTCTATTTTTTGTGCTCTTATTATTCGGCCTGTTTCTATTGCAATTCGCGGAATTTTGCATATAATCGGTGAGCTATCACTTATTGTCACGATTTATAATGTTTATAGTGAAACGATCAATGTCAATGTTTTCACGTGTTTTAAAGTTAAATCAGTCATCATTGGCTTTAAAATAAATGTACTTTCAATATAATTAAAATGCTACAACTACATTACACAGATCAGTGCACTATAGAGATATTTACATTCAAAAAGTTTGTGTTCTCTTTCTAATAATATCGATCTTTGTAAACACCGATTATTTGCATGCATGCATTGAAATACAATACCATCGTGTCAAAAGTAAATTATATTATCATCTAATTAAGTTTTGTTTAATTGATTGTAGATAAACTGATTGTACTGCTGACTCACGGAGAAAGCCCGCCCTCTAGCGGCACCGAGGAAACTCGTTGTAACGTGTATAGAAGCGTCGCTGCTGGCCAAGCTGCAACAAGTAACGACACGGCCATCATGACGTTCGCCTTCGATGACAGTATGACATTATTTACGTTGCATAATAGCAATAATAACATGCAAATGTCTGGGGTAATTATCCATTTTGTTAACAGTATTATAATATTGTTCAGATATATTTTATACTAAGATTACTGTACAAGAGTTATGCAGCGCCTGTTCAAAGTTCAATGATGTACTTTTGGTAGTCTATTAAGTATTAGTAGTCGTTGCGGAGCCTATGAAGATACTGTAATATGTTGTTTCTTACATGTAGTTCTGATTAATGACAGTTTATATTTTGTAGATATGACAAGCGATCAGAATGATTTCTTGAGAACATTGTCCAATCAGAGTTTTCCAGAACAATGCGACATCGTCAACAATAACTTGTCATTGGTAATTGCATACCATTCGTTTTTCCTGAAAACCAAACAACGGCAAGTTAGCATTAAACTATTGGGGAAGATTTTGAAGTAATAAAATTCTAAAATAAATTAGACAGCGTCATTTGAGCGCAATTAATTAATATTGCTATTTGTTTGAATGCATACATGCATCTATGCATCTATGCGTGCATGACATGTATGCGTGTATACCGTACAGATGATTTATATATCAATCTAAGTATACTCAGTGTTGTGGGAATGTATATGTGCGTCAACATGTGTGTACAAATGTGCATTTATGCATACATATATGTATGCAGATATGCACATTGAACATGCATGCAGATAGAATTTAAGTAAATACGTAAGAACTTGCGCATAGCGCAAGGAAATGTGCACTACGGTATGCGCATATGGATATATGGACCTTTTGCGAATATAATGCATGCGTAGTGTATTTTTGTATGCTAAGATTGACATATGAGTGAGTACATATTTATTTTTCAACCAGACGAAAATCGATTAAAATTAATGTTTACTAGAAATACTTACTAGTGTTTACTAGTTTACTTACATGCATCAAGTTTGAACTAATGAACTGATAAATAAATAAATAAAATGAATAAATCGCTATATCAACTCCACGATCCTGCGCTGCCGGTAACGTTTTATATTTGGACATTTCCTGTAGCTTAATTAGGTATTACAAATAATTTCGCTTTTCCTGAAATTCTCATCAATTTAAAAAAAAAATTGCATACACATTTACAACATTTTACATTTTACAACAACATAGACAACAACATTTTAGGCAATATATTTATTACTATGCTTATCTTGGGAACAAGACATTCAGTGTTTCCTTAAATGTAATGTAATGAAAATTCACAAAAACCAAAATAATCATTAATTCACAAGATGATTAAAAAGACTGACAACGCATTTATTCAATAATTGAAATAATGATGATTGTGATCTGCATCAGTCGTATTTCTTTTGTTGTGTAACAGTTCTATTTTGTTAATAACAATTAAACTTGATAACTACGTATTTACGTTCCTAGGATTAAGAGCAGCAGTATTGAATATTATTTTATAACTGATTCAGTACGGTAGTATTGGTTTTGAACATTTTAGCCTGGTAACTTCTCTCAAGTATCGAATCCGAGCAGCTTTAACATTGCCTACTTCTTCGAATATTTCTCAGAACTTCGAGATGAAATCACCTACTCACTTCCTTTCCTCGATATAGATCGTTTCGGTATGTTTCAAATAAATTATTTGTGTTTTAGCCATCGCTTTATTACACAGTTTTCGTGATTTTCTTATTTAAGCGTTACTCACTGTTTATCGCACTTCAATTATGATTTCTACTACAGTTTTACCTTAGCTACATTTGGCAGTCGTTTAGTAAAAATGAAACGCAAACATGACCCTCCTTGGTTGTCACAAATTGTAAATGTGTCTAATATTTTTAGGCTGGGAAGCAGTGATTTTCCCTACGATGCCCCCTAATAAAAATGTCTCGCTGCACCTACGCTTTAGAATAATAGTGTTCATTCGATAACTTCACGGGGAGGTCATTGATAAGCCACCTGTACTTGCCAATGTGCAACTTAATGTACGGAATCCTCACAATTACTATGTGAATCGCAAACATTCCGAAAAACTATGCATAAGTTTCATAACAATGGAAATGCTCTGTCTGCAGGTAATGATGATGGTAACATGCCTTGTGTACTAATACGATTGAATTTACCGCATACCTACGTTCTTACAAACCGTCGACGGCCAGGGCAATTCCTGTACATACATGCTAATTGAGACATTTGCTCGATGGTAACTCACAGTGTCTAGGAAAGTTGCACTAACTATTACCAGCAGCTCTTAGCTCTGGCCTACTAGCCATGGTCTTTGACTATCGACTGGCTGTGTTAGACTCGTTAAACTTTCCATTGACCAATTACGCCGACACGATGGACTACACGAGATACTTAACGTGTGTGACATTACATTCAAATATTTAAAAAGAGAGCTGCATATAGTCTAAGGTAAATCCATCTTACTTTATCAGTAGAAGAGATTGTGAACATAATTTCTTTCCATTTCCAGTGGAATATTCTTTCGTACAGGTGAAAAGTTGATATTCCAACAATAAGCACTTCTGTGTTGTAAACGTAAGTTTTGATATCAATCGTCTTGAGAAAGCTATGATGCATTTGTCTAAATTCCATAACTTATCGGTATTACAGCATACATGACGGCCACATGTCTGCCTGTCTACGACTCTACTGACGCAAGGCTGGCTGGGGTGACATGTGTCGACTGTTCGCAACAAATACTTTTCCATGACGTCATCAATTTTAAACTCGGACGACTCAGCTATGCCTATCTTATTGACGGCCAAGGTCGTGCTCTGATACATCCATTGATTCCTCAGCCGGACACAGTCGGTACGGACCACGCATTCGTTGACATTCGAGCGCTGGAAACCCATGCGGATAGTGGTGTGATTAGGGAGAGCATGTTAAGGTAAGGATGTACTCGAAGTGGTTTGAAAACTCTAATCCTAATTGAGCGTCTTTCACAATTGCCTCAGAGTTTGTCACACAGCTTACTTGTTGGATGGTTATTTTTACTAATTAGTTTGTTTTCGATGTAAATATAATCTCTAATGAATATGTTTTCAATTTTTTCTTCATATGATGCTTGAAGTGTATCAAGCAATGCTAACGCATCAGTGTTGATGTCATCTGAAACGTACAGTGTATATGCGCCTCGGAACGTCAGCGACGGAAGTCAAGGGCACGCACGGCGCATGTGAACGGAAGTGTTATATACATACATACATACATACATATAATACTATTGTGGTCAGAATCATATCAAATTGTTCTCTTTCTGACAGCAATGATTGTGAATAATAAAACTTTACATTAATAAGAGCATGCGAATGTTCGTTTTCGAGTCTACTATTGAAACCTACCAATACAACTTGAGAGAAGTCATTAAATAAATTCTCGATGTATTTTGAGCTGCGATTTTCTACCCTGTGCGATAACTAATCTGTACAGCGTTGTTTTATTTTACGCTTTTCATAATTGAGTCCAACCTTAAAAATATGTAATATATGTAATGACTTTTAATGTTGACTAAGCTGGGAAAATACCTGGAAGAGAATAAATGGCGGTAAAATAATGAAATTTTGTAACAATTTTGAGACAATTTCTTTGAATGCTGTTTAAAGCAATAAAACTACTGATGATTGCAGAGGCGAGTCAGGTAGCTTGAAGGGCACGTCAACTTCAAGGTCGATGCGAAGTCTCATCAGCATCCTGCTCGGAGGAGTTGATAGCTGGAATGTATCGGCCACGTTTTACTGGCAACCGGTAGGTTCAACTTGCATGCGTGATAATTACTGGTAATAATCATTGGTAATAATTAACGGTGATTAAATAGAAAGTTGAGTAATTATGATACTTCCATGTCTAATTTACTTAAGATTCACCGCTTGACTATTTCATTTTGCCTATCAGATATTTAAACATTGATTGATTGCTATTTCACCATAAACGATTACGGTCAGTTTTAAACTGAATATGCGTAGATTAAAGGTATGAATCTTTCTCTCTGCCTGGTCATCGTTGACGGGGAAACCAATACTAACTACACGTGGACTGACAACGTTCCTCCGGTCAAGTTATCAGAAAGCTTCGCCAGTGAAAGTGCCTTGGATAAATGCAAGCATTACAACACCACAGCTACAACAAGTAAGGCTAAGATTTATCCTTCGTCAAGGACTATGACCCTGATAGACGAATATGGTATAGTTTCATATCTGTATGTACGCGTTATTATGACGCTGGTTTCTGATATAATAATAATTATACTAATTCGGTTAAGTCATTTGATTTATTTATTCAAATGATGTTCGTACTAAGTCGATGTGAATACAAAGTAAAATTAATGCAATTATTACAGAGGAATTAAGGACAAGTGATGGCTTCGTTGAGTAGTTTATCCGCATATGATCCGCAAATATTTTCACACGCCTAATTTTTAAAAAGGTTACGCCTTTAATAGTGTGCGTTATTTGTGAATTACTCAAACTCTTTTAAGTAAGCTAGATCTTAAGATATTAGGAAACGAACAATTTATAATTCGAATTTCATCATTTCTGTATCGTGAACGTCAACGTGCTGAAAATATGTTGATAGTATCTAATGATCAATCCACATTTTCGTTTGTCAGAGCGATCATACGTGAAGCTGTCACCAATATGCTTCGATGATCCATTCAACTACAGCATTGTTCTCTCAGAGCCTAGTCCAGCAGTCACAAAACTCGAAGAATTTCTCGGAGGATTGTCACCTGATGCTGGCAGCCTGACTGTTAAGGTACATAATTGCTAAGAGCAGTTTTTGGCTTCAAAACAAAGCAGAAACATATTTTAACCAGGTCATAATGTTGCTAACAAGCAGCATTTTGACCTGTTTCGTGATTTGTTCCGCAAAATTATTCACTTTAAAATACACCTAAAAAGACAGACTTTCTTCGTACGGCATAACAACTCGCACTTCTCTTTTCACTCTTTATTCTATTTAATGTAATATTATAATTATATTATATCACTAATTGTTTATTTGTTTATTTATGCTACATCACTATTTATTCATTATTTCTTCATTTTACTTCTCTTAACGGTGTTTTATGCAACGTAATGGAACCGATTTTTTCTTTCAGTTTATCCTCTTCATCATTCATCAGTTACAGTTACATTTCATATTGTTGTTATTATAAATATCAAACTATTAAACTATTATCAACTTACGCATTAAGCAACAAAGTGGACGTCTATGTAGTGAAACTGTTTTGCTCACTGTTTACAGCCTGGGGTCCTCGAGGCAGTGGCCTTAACTTACCAACTGGACAGAATTTGGAAGAATAGTGACCCAAACTACTGGAACTTCGTCTTATTTAGATACATTGCTACGCGACATGGAGTCTACCGAATGTTCCCTAGTTTAAGCTTCGCCAAGGACTATGACCCTGCCAGACGAATATGGTATAGTTTCATATCTTCATGTAGGCGTTATTATGGAGCTGGTTTCTGATATAATAGTAATTATACTAATTAGGCGGATTCATTTGATTTATTTGTTCAATTATATGCATTAATATGCTACCAGTCAACTGATCAATTCTTTATCAATCAATGTTATATAAAAATATAAATCCCTTGATTGATTCTACTATTATTGTAAAACCAGGCAACTGTCGCTGCCTGGCTTTACCACATTGATATTATTATCAAACATACTTGTGCCTTTTTATCAATTCTACAGCTTGTTCAAGCGTATTAATTAATTTAGTCCGCTTTTCTCGCACGCTCTTTGCTTTATTTAGTTTTTGTGTGGTGAAAAAGTTTGTTGGTAGCGAATGCCACCTTGCCACTGGGTAGATGAAGCAAGCTCAAGTGATTCCCATTGCCGAGATGAGTAGACAATGAATGATAGAAAAGGCTGTTTAACTAATACGATACATGATTGTACAACCCTAGATGATGTAAGCATTTCGGTTGTACTGGATCTTTGTTAAATTTCTCCTGCGGTTTCAATAAAGAATTCCAGATGAATATCTCGAACTTTTCACTACATGATCAAATTGCTTGGCAGTTATATTAACATTTTACTGTATTTTTTTATTTTAGTGTAAATTAATCAAATTGATTCAATAAGGAAACTAATTGTATACAAATCTATACGAATTAATTTGGATATTGTCATGATAGGTGTTTTGGTTAGTTTTAGATAATGAACTCTAAATGTAAGTTAACATGTTAATTCTGCTATCACAGGGCTGACCATTGTTTGTTTGTTTACCATGATGCAGGTATCTTGCCGCTAGCGCAGAAGGAATGAAAAACAAGATATTGGTCAGCTATCCATACTCACATGTTTCTGGAAAATTTATCATATCCTTACACAAAACAGTTTCTGATGGGAGGTAAGTGAAATGTAGCTGTAAATATGGACCATTATTTTTATTTTTATTATTTTTATTATGAATTTTATTCATGGGCGTCGCGAATCAGGGGATAAGGGGCTGGGTCTAACCCGCAGCAGATTTTAGTGGATTTTTTGTGTATTTGCCTCTATTTTTCTACCTCTACAGTGTATTTCCTCTGCAACTAGTATTATATTCTTGTTTTTGAACAAATAAACGTTGCACATGTAATTATTTTTCATACAAGCAATTGACAATGAGAGGAAATAATTGTAGATGAAGGAAATCTTGGAAAACGCATAAATAAGTTACCATAATTCATAGGTCTATAGGTCTAAAAACATTATATTATTGCGTATAATCTCAATTTAAAATTTGTGTCAATTTGATACGTGAGTAGCGCATACTTTAATTAATATACATTTTATGCATATCAGGTCTGGACGAATTTCTCTCAAATTCAAGCTTTAATGTATGCGTTTTAAGCGTGTAGTATTTTTTATAATATCTTAAATCAATAAACTAGGGTATGGCAAGTTGATTACGATTGTCGCGGATCAATGCGGGTCAGAATTTTGTGACCCGCATCCGATCCGACCCACGGACTTTCGGACCCGACCCGACCCACTGAAATTTGGACCGACCTGTCAAATTTCCAAAAATGGGGCCCCGACCTAGTACGCGGTTCGTGTCGGGTCGGGTCGGGCCGACCCACGTCCAACTATGCACCCCCGCATTACTGAATCTCTAATCTTGTTCTCCAACTGAGTGTAAAATTAGAGCGCGACGTAATTCTCTCAAAAATATCTCGCATGTAGGTGAGTATATAAATTATGGTGAGTCTTAAGAATAAAACAATTAATTCGCATTGCATTTTTTTAGATTAGCTATCACTTGCCCATGTATTTACATATATTTCCCTATTTTTCTGTCCAATTGACACAATTCCTTCCATTGTGTTTCTCTCATTTGAGGGCGAATTAAAGCCTACGTGTTCATTTTTTTGCAGTGGAAATCAAACAGATCCTGATTCAATGTTTGGCGTCATGGCGATGGACATCACGTTCGACAGCTTCCATCGGCTCTTCAATGAATCATTCGAACAGTGCGCAAACACAAGGTATGTCATTATTGTATTTATTTGCTCAACAACATTAGATGCACTGGTAGAATTTTTTCACATATAAAATTTGTTGTCTTGTGCTTAATATGGGATGACGTAAAGTTCGCTAACCGTTATTGAAATGGTTCAAAAACGGCAGAATGATGTTGATTATATTATGACTGTATGTAACGGATCTGTGTCACATATATTGACCAAATTTCCAAGGTTGAAAGCTGATGACGTCATGAGTTAAAGCTGGCGGAACGCGTTGGATGTTCAATGGGCCAGAGCCGCAGAGCCCTGATAAGTTCCTTGTGTTTTATACATCCATCACTCTACTTCCATTTACAGTTAATATTGGCGAACATTTTAGTGAACATCAAGTAAGAGATCAAGCATATGAGCTAACAGGGAAATGATCCACATTCTAAGTGTGGCAATGAATGAGGGGGGGGGGGTCGCAGGGACAGCATTGATCACCAGGCCGATGCGATGAAGATCAGTTGTTCCGTGTTAGAAACGGGGAGCAATGCCTGACAATGCGCTGAGTGATCATTTATATCACGAAAAATACATTCAAGCTCTAATTGCGACATTGACAAAATATCAAATTCATATATTCATACACGCTGTTTTGTATTTGTTTTTAGATGCGTCATTATTGACCATAACGGGTTTATAATTTCTCACGATTCGTACGCTGACCCTGGATACAAAGGTCCTACAAAGCACGTAACGACGCTGGAACCGAGGATTGCAACGGATCTTGTAGAGAACAATCTGATGCAGCGGGACTCATGCATTTACTATGGTGTCGTTGGAAAGATTTCCTTTTGGAAGGTGTGATAACTTGTGTTAAGATTAGGTGCTTTTGTAAATGGAAGAGCTGCACTGAGCTTTATTTAATGGCAGCAATAGTGATGTTATATAGTATAGTCACTTAAGTAAATAACAATACTTGATACACTTAAATACTTAAACACTAATACATAAATACTTAATCATTATACTTAGCCATTATGTTTTAGACTTAAACACTCATTCACTTAAATGCTGGTACTGAATACACGCCAGTCACTTAAAATTATGCTTTCGAAAATAAGTTCAAATATGAGTAATGCGGTAATCTAAAAACAACGCTTAGATACAACGTCTAACATACGATCTTGCTATCTTGCAAACAATGAGCCAGCGAATATGTTTTGATATGAAATATAATTTATGTTTGTAACATAAATTATTGTGATTGCGCTTTATAAGCATTTGCTTACTGTTTTCTTACAAAGTGATGCTACCTGATAACCTACTGTATCTTAACTACAGCACGATTTAATTCAATACGACTATGTATGATTGAAATATAGCACTATTGATGATCAGCTTAATTTGTTGATATTGTTATGTTTGGTCATTTCTACCTTACAAATCTTACAGCACATTGATTGCCTGTCAAGGTTGAAGTTGCTAACGTCACGACTCTTGATTCGTGCACCATCTATCCAGTATCCGGGTCAAACCTTTTCGTCGTCGTTCCTCGTCCAGGAGCAAAGAATCCGCCAGAGTTGTGCAGTTGTCCAATAAATGTAAGAAAATAATAATAACCTACATATGATGCGTCTAATTTAATAAAATTACTGAAATGTGTGAAACTTCTCGGTTTCACATTCAAGCAACTAATATTTTTTCGATGCAGAATAGTTTTCTTGCACATTATTGTATCATATATGTTTACAAGTGAGTTTTACATGGTTGCATCTCTAGATTATCAGCAATACGTCAGATAGTCTATAATTGTGGACGTTCATATGCTGAGTCCGTTACGACAAGCCTTCTTCCAATCACGAGTTATAGAATTGATACCTGAACGATACAGACGGCTTTGACACTAGATCATTCGGGAATCCCACTCTGTAGTCCATGAACGCAGCACTTATTGTATATTTATTCATCTCATCATTCCAAACATACGAGGAGCTAGCTACACGGCCCGCGTGAGTCGTACCTTGAACACAGTTTTTCTAAGCGTCTCGTAACGCACCGCCACATTATTTACAATAACTTATTTATGCAATATCACATGGTCAACATCTCGCTAGGGTCATCATAGTGCACCGCACTCAACCACCAGCACGCAGCTCGTAAATAAATATTGATCTAACAATCAAAACTTTGCATTTTATGGCTATCATTTTTAAATTTGTAACTCACTATTCACCAAGCGTAGGTCTCCGGAATGTATTCCTGATTGATAAGCAATATGTTATATGTAATTACCACATAATTACTTCAAATAAGTCATTTAAAATATGATTCATAAGTATTATGATGGAGCACGCGGTGAGCATTGTATTCCACGATTTGCAATCGCGAGCTTATTTACGTAGGCTGGATTTCAATGTTTACAGACGAGTATTAGCGTCTTAATGCACGGTCTACTTAGATCTTCTCAATCGATTTAATTACATGAATTAAACTACATCATGTTTCTGAATTGCGCAGCATAAGATTTTAATTATTTTTTCAACATCTAATAATTATTACTTTATCATATTCGACAAATATTATCTTGCAGGAATTGCAGAAAAAAATCATCTATAATACTAATATAGTAATACTGTTGTTAATTTTGCTAAAAATAAGATGCATTATAATTTATAGTTTTGCACTATTGATCACCGTAGGACGCGTTTGGTCAATGCAAAGTCAACATTTCGTGTCAGTGTCATTGCTTTTCCTATCCGAGTTATGACTGTGACGGCCTAGTTCATGAAGATATGTAAGTACCATGCAGCAAATTCAATAAAAAAATCATTTACTATGATAATATGTGTTGATACTGTATATAATCTTATAGAATATCATGATAGAATATGGAATTGTATAACTATTCTTCAATTGTTTTAATCCCATTTGAATTGTTGTGGTTTCAACAAATAAACTGCTTCAATTTTAATTGGGGTATAATATTACAGGAGTTTTATTTTGTAGCCGAGATACAGAGATTTTCAAAGGTCAATTGATGAAAGGTTCAACCTTAAAATAATAAGTTCACCGGCAAGACCATCATTGTAGCCTGATAACTTTATCGCGCGTAACAAACGGCTATTCATTAAATAAAATAAATTGCAAACAAAATGAACAGTGTATGTTTAGTGGCCCGCTAACACGCTCACTGTCATCAATTGTAATTGACTAGATGTTGGTCAATACCCGTAACCTTAATTTGTATGAAAAGTTTAGGATAATACAATTAATGTTTAATGCATTTTCTCTTAACAAATACTTTGTTGCGCTCAAAGCCATTACACTGGTACGGGCCCGTAGTCAGGTTTTAATTTCTGAGTGGGTTTTCATTTCCTAAAATATAACGACACTTTTGAAGTATCCGCTTAGGACTGGGTGGAGATTTGACGCTCACACATCTGTTAATCACTGGCATATAAATAGGGTTAATATTCAAATATGTAATGTAATGCGCCCATCACCCTTTGGGCTATGTACTCATATTTTGGGATGTCATACATTTTTGAGACAAGCGGTGGGGAGGGTAGTACCGCACCAAAAAAGGTTCGTACCAAAACATAATTTAAAAAAGTTAAACTTGAACTGCGAGGTGTTGAGAATCATTTGCTGGGGATGAGTGTATAAAATTCCTGGGCCCTGGACCTCACTGTTTAGTCCCACAGTTTATACCGAATTGAACGGTCAGTAATATCATTAATTTAGTTTGTCATGCCTCATCTGTCAATATTTAAATCAACACTGATCGGTGGAAATCGGTGCATTGCATGATATACTCTTCCAAGATCGATTTCGATCGCTTGGACAATTTAAAATAAATAATAACCTGTTAAAATAACTAACTTTCCGTATGTGATGTTTGATTTGTAGATTAGTAATTGATATAAGTCCATGCGTCAAGCTGTTAAGGCTTACATAGTCAATTTAAATTGTGTGTGCAGAACGGAGCTTTGCTTACCAACGGCTGGTCCTAACAACTTGAAGATTCCAGTCCAGTCGGTAAACCCTGCAGATAACAAAGACACTAGTCTGCCTGAATGTAGTTCGTGTGACGTACCAAGCGATCTACTGGCGAACAAAAGGTAGCCATGTCACTGTTCACTATTTGATATAGAGTTTGTTTATATGTATGCATAATCATCTCCGGATTCAGGAATGATTATACGAATGATGTCAGAATATTTATGGTTTTAGCATATTACTCTTAATCAGAATATATGCATGTTTAATTAAAGCCGAATAATTATTTTGCGGAGTTAATTTAATTAGTTAAGCCATTGCAGAGTTTTGCTAGATAAATAGTTCTATTGCTTGATGTTTTTTATAATCAATCAACGATTTTATTTCAGTTTTTATTCCACGTAAACATAGCTACATTATACGTTGTTGCGTATCTTAATGATTAGAAATACAAACTGCCATCGCCCTGTTCAATGCGTCCGAGTGGCAATTCGTCTGGACATTAATCAAATTTACGCAACAATATGATTACATTTTCGCACTGAGTTCTTTGAATTTTAATCGAGACTGAGATATGCGGTATTAAATACATATGTAACGAATGTTATTACAATCCGTCGATATTCTTAAAGAATATGATTCAAGATAAATACGGATGTATTTCGTATATGAGAAGCAGGAATCCAACTTTCTTCACTGTACGACTGAATATGTTTTGACATTTTACATTCATCGTTTTTTTCAATTTCTATCTATTGCACACTGCATTTCTTATTTCATAAACTTTCAGTTTCTTATCCGTACTATGTTTCATTCTATGTCTTATAAGTACTAAATTCAGTTTCTTACAATATCCGTATGTTTCTATCGTACTATTATGTGCAATTAATTTTACTCTTCAATTTGATGCATTTATACATTTTCCATTCTTGTTTAATTCTTTATATATGTGTATCATTTGTACTATGCCCACTTATTTATCGATTTAAAATCAATCATCAATACTATTTCCCACGATCTTCCATTTCGCCAAAATGTACACACATGTACAAGATGTAACTATTATGTTCAATTTTCAGCGGATGTCTGGCAACAAACAAGTGCTGCTGGTCTGAGGTGAACTCAAGATGTCAAACGACTTGTCCAGGTCAAATTCCTACAACGGAACAACCAACTTCAACCGAGACTAATCAGACTCAATCAACTGGGAGAGAACAACTCCAGACAACTGTTGCTGGAACAGAGCAACCACAGACAACTGTTGCTGGAACAGAGCAACCACAGACAACAGTTGCTGGAACTAAGCAATCGCCGACAACTGGAACAGAGCAACCGCAAACAACCGGAACAGAGCAACCGCAAACGACTCTGATATGACATCCTCAGTGATTGAAGATTCAGCAACTCGGAAATACATTTCTGGCGACAGTGGACATGATGTTATATGTGTCTCATCTGCAAACTTTTTCTGCAGACATTTAATCACCTATTGTGTCCTCTCAGAAAAAGTATATTTTTTGCGGCTGCTCGCCACAAAAAAGTCCCCGCTGAACTTAGAAATTGGCGTGTTCTCACAATATGAAATGCAGTGGGTGACCCTCTAATCGGTTGCCTACCATGAACCCTTACATTCATGGCTCTATTGGTTGAAAAATGTTGCGCTATTGCGGGCAACCGGAAAAACTGAATCTGTTTCTCGCATCACCCCCCAATTTATGTACGGTGCTGCGCGCAACTAATTCGATGGGTATGAAACTTACCAAAACGATAATTTCCAATTGTTAAATGCTCCGTTTTTCTGTGGGGACGCAACACTATATAGATGTAGTAGTTTATAATACTAGATGGAAAGCAGCCAGTGACGAATTCAACGCATTTTTATTTGTGGAAACGGGAGCTGAAACAAGTAAGGGGAACAAAGGACGCAGTAATAGCACGTGATATTTTGAGAAATTATAAACTGTCCATTATGCATCTTTTAAGCGTAAGTTCTCGATTGTATACATTTGCTATGCAAATGTGGGAGTGAGAAATTAAAAATTAACCAGTTTTAAGTTCCTCTATGGCTGAATCTCATTTGTAATCACGACAGTAGTATCACTTCGTCATATTATCATAAATACCGGCGTAGATTTACTTAGTTGTGCTTGCATGCTGCGTAGTTTGTAAGTATTTTGGCGGATCACTTATATCAACACTGCCGTTTAATAGACTATAGTTGTGTGTGGGAGTTTCGTATGTTTACTATTTGTTGTAGAAGCAGAAACTGTAGTCCGTATTCGTAGATGTATCTATAAACTGTGATTAAAGCACAGACGTGATCTTATCTTTAACTGTGGTTGTGACGATTGCCATTTTATGTACAAACCACGTGTATAATTTTAATCATTAAACAAAACGTTGCTACTGTTATTCGATATGGATACTCAGTCTTGTTGTCAGGATCAGCACAGCCACTTTGTCTAGAACAGTAGTTACACTTCGGCTAATGTGATCGGGTTTAAATGAAATTTCTCATATAACGATGCTTGCAGACTTATCGGTTATATACATGATACTGTAATAATAATCAAAATGTGTGATTGACAGAAGAGCTAGATGTATGCAGTATAATAAATGAAATACGATTATTGTACAAATAGCAAGTAAAATTTCACAAAATTGCAATTGTTTTTACAAATAAAATTCGCTTTTCACTTTTTATACGTTGTCTGTTAGCCAAAAGGTAAAACATTTGCAATAAAGATGTTGCACAATATCTTAGTGCATATCGATACTGATATACTGTAGCAAACCTGGTGGTAGGAAAACTATTCATCAAGAGCTATTCAACAAGAAACTATTTACTGTGGATTCCTGATTGAATTCACTCAACAAAAACAACTATTGTGGCTGACTTCAAATGAAACATAATTGTAATTCACACGAAAGCAACCTCTGCGGGGATCAATCATCCGAGGGTCAATCGTCCGGAGGTCAAATGTCCGATGTTTCATTGTATGGGGGCTAATCGTCCAGGGGTCAATCATTCCGGTGTCCCCGGTGAGGGTCAATCGTCTAGATTCTATCCTCCGGCATAAATCGTCCGGATACAGTTGTATGCATGTTAGTCATGCCGTGGCAAACATTTCCCATACAAAATACCAAGTGTCTAATTTTTTCTGTTGAACCCTAAATCTTCAAAATGAAACATGTTCGGAAAGCGGCAG
>JAQFYQ010000406.1:0-17551 GCA_034694885.1 Buchholzia appendiculata | reverse complement strand
CGCACTATCTGTGTTTCCATGTATATTGTGTTTCTATATGTATTATGTGTTGATTGGTAAATGATTAAATAAATAAAATAAATAAATGTCGCCAGGTCTGTGAGAATAAACATGACGATGAGATCTATCAGACCAACAGCTCAGTCCACTACTCTATACGAGTCTTGATCTCAAGAAGCTACATACACACACACAGAGTGAGACAACAAAAACAACAAGTGACAGTTTATTGTTTTTATTCTACTAGAGATTATCTTACAAACACACACAACTGACAGTGTACATTGTGTATATTCTACAAGAGTTTATCTGACAGAAGGTAAGTGACAGACAGAGATTGTGATACCTATCAATGGTGTTAAATGTGACATGTACACAACGTCTCTGAGACTACACAACAGTAAGCTGCTCTAGCGTGCAGTAAAAGCACATACAACTCTTTCTTTCTCTCTATATCAACATGCCTTCTCACACACGCATCACTACGCTCACAATTCAACTCAACGTACATCAACTAATCGTAACCAATCAGAACGCAACTCCACGATTGGTTGGAGTACCCAAAGCTTAATAAGCACTGGTATTCAGCTTCCTCATGCAATCTCTCTCTCCTCTACATTAACATTCATGTGGAGCAAGTTGCTCTATTTGTCTACAAACAACTAAACATGCCTTGCTAAATGCACTTACACATCATCGTGCCCTACTCTAGCACATTCAACAAACTCTACATTGCCTGCATTCTACCATAGTTGTACATCTCATCTACTAGACTGACAGGCAGACAGACAGGCAGACATACTAATAGAGATATAGACAGACTACGGGTCTGACTTACCACCAAACACGTGGAGCAACTACCAGTAGGACAAAGAGACAGCTAGAGAGAGAGACTGCTAAGAATACAAGACAACTGCAGCTAAACAGCCAGATACAGAGGCAGGCAGACTGACTGATACACAGACTTCTACACAGACTGCCAGAAAGACAAACAAACTGCTATACAGATACAAAAACAACCACAAATCTCCATGGTTGCACACACACACAATAAAGCATCCCGACAAAGTGACAGGCAGACAGACAGACAGACGAACAGAATGACTAAGAGACATACGAAGGAATACATTCAGACAACCTTGCTAGCAGCAACATTGCAACACAACTAACTTAATACATTCATTAACAACAACAACAACAACAACAATACAACTTAAATTTTTCTACTAAAATTAATAATAACATTAAAAATTAAGAACACATAATAATAACACTAGCAATAACAACAACAAAAAATAATAATGGCAATAAAAAGGAGAGAACGCAAGCATGTATTAGCTAAAGCGCATAAGCTCTGACTTCATCCAACATATACTTTTGATATTACCAATATTATCAAAATATTAATATCACTCAGTATCATATTCGCTGTGAGGGTCACAAAGCAAAGCCACTACTACTGATCCAGTCCATCAGCAAGAAAGGAAAGGAAGCATGCAGAAAGAAGTGTGTGCAACAAACGGATTCACCCACAGTCAGCATTACTGACAGCAGAAACACACAAACAATTACTGTAGTACTGTAGACTGTATAGGTATGACTGTAGGTGTACCTGTAGGTATGACAGTAGGTAAGACATTAGGTATGACAGTAGGTATGACAGTAGGTGTAACTGTAGTTATGACAGCATGACAGTAAGAGTCGATCATGAGATTGTTCATGTCCTATAAAGCTAGTCAAGTGACTGGACAGTGAAGCACAGAGAGAAAGAGATACTTATCATTGTACTTAAAGAGGACATCAAACATACAGACATGTCTTTCATTTGTCCAACAAATAGAACAGTGTGTCACACAGATACAACAGTGTGTCACACAGATAGAACAGTGTGTCACACAGATACAACAGTGTGTCACACAGATACAACAGTGTGTCACACAGATACAACAGTGTGTCACACAGATACAACAGTGCGTCACAGAGATACAACAGTGTGTCACACAGAGAGAATAGTGTGTCACACAGCAATGTGAACTGAGAGCAAAGCTCTGTACTGTACAGAGAATTGCCCGAACACACACACAGACAGAGAAAGAGAGACACAGACCGACATACACACATACACTTGGCAGGGCGAATAGAGAGACTGAACTCTAGCAGGGTAAGCATACATACACACACACACACACAAAAGACAGAGGTACACAGACACACACACACATACAGCTAGCAGTGTGCACAGACAGACAGTCAGCAGGGTGAACACACATACAAAGAAGGCTACAAGGAATTACACAAAGACAACTGGCAGAACACAAAGCTGATATAAAGGGATGTAGTTCTGCGTATTTCTCATACATTCGAGTTCAATAGTTTGTCAGCCTCGCGCTCCCTCTCTCTTTGTTCAAGCTTCTCAATCAACAGACTTGACATCTAGACTTGCAGAGATATATACGTGTGCTTACTGCATCCAAACTACATGCATGCACTTACTGCTATAACACATGCACATACATAAACATTAC
This sequence comes from Buchholzia appendiculata, assembly GCA_034694885.1. Lineage (NCBI taxonomy): Eukaryota > Metazoa > Annelida > Clitellata > Enchytraeida > Enchytraeidae > Buchholzia > Buchholzia appendiculata. The sequence continues at coordinate 15,026 of JAQFYQ010000406.1, read as the reverse complement.
ATACATAGATATATACACAGACATACGGGATGTTGCTATACATACACATATGGTATGTTTTACAATACAACTCAAACTCTGTCCGACCTAGGAACCTCGGTGAAACGGATGACGATCATAAATCAGAGTGAAATTCTACTCACAGAGAATTGTCATCACTACAGTCTTCTCTGTTTCTACAGCTCCAGTCAGACCAATACACAGCACAACAGCTAACTAACACAAACACACAATTCTAGCACATCTCACTCACTCACTCTGTCACTCAATGTAGTCAACACCCTTCCAAACTATCAACTCATACTACAACTCTCCACTCAACACCCTTCCAAACTATCAACTCATACTACAACTCTCCACTCAACACCCTTCCAAACTATCAACTCAAACTGCAGCCCGCTCAATAACCATTCCAACCAATAATAACCACTTGTATTAATCACTCAATCAATGTATGTATGTATGTAAGATGCACTTCTAACGCACTATGCGTTGTTAAGGTAGGAACCCCACAAAATCGTAAGTGCGGATCAATCAATACCACTTCCTCTCAACTCAAATCTGCCATCTCTTTCTCTGCTAGTACTCAACCTATTAACAATATTTACAATTTAAAACGAGAATTTTTACTAACAAAAATCCACTCCGTCATTATATACATTTGATTTCCAAGCTGTGCATTATTGGGGAACTAGAACCAATGGAAAGCGTAGACACTACTTGTGAGTCAATGTTGTGACTTGCACACACTTCCCCTGCTAGTCCTTACATTGTACAACAAGTCAAATACTGCACTCAAGTGTACAACACAAATCCGCTATATCCCACATCGAGCCTTGGATTGTCAGAGAGGGTATACAAACTAAATGCCACACCTCACATACATACCTCATACAGCACTTTGTCACACACACACGAATACCAAACATTCCCACGCATTCCTCGTTAATAAATCAATTGCCACTGTTTGACCGACAGTGCAATTTGCAACTCTGGTTTTTACATTGCGAGAAACCAATGATCTTTGCCTAATCATTCACGTACAAGGCAAGGCCTACGTTGAACTGCAAAACTAAAGAAACGACGTCCAATGCTGTGATGACTCATTGTGAGCTGTATACTATTAGAAGCATTCTGATCAACTGCACATTGTTGAATCTTGTCCACTAGCAAAGCTGGAGCATGGATTACTTCTTCTACACCTGGCTCATGTCTGCATCATGAATTGGCTGACTGTAACCGTCCTTACTATGTTCTCAGGAGTCAGATGTAAGAGTAAACGACAGAAACCATAGACACAGATCCTCTCAACAAGCTGAACAAATCCATCTACATAGCAACAGACATGCAAGCACATATCCAGCGAGCGCTGTAGAGGAAGGGGTTGCTTTAGGGGGGCGGAGAGGAGTACATTACGACCACAGAACACATGCAGCTCACGACAGTATTGACAACACAGAAGAAAGCAAGTCTGTCTTCAAGAAGGTAAAGCGTGTAGTGAGCCTGTCTTCAAGAAGGTAAAGCGTGTAGTGAGTCTGTCTTCAAGAAGGTAAAGCGTGTAGTGAGCCTGTCTTCAAGAAGGTAAAGCGTGTAGTCGGCCCATCGTTCATTGCTGATATATGTAACTGTGGACCTCACCGTGGCAAGCTGAGATGAAAGGCAAGTTAGACAGACCTACTTGCTTTAAGCAAGCTAAACATTTCACATTGCCTCTATCAAGAAATTCAAACATTAACAAAGCATACAAAACATATAAGAACAAGAACAGCATGTGGATCAATGTAGGCCTTACATTGGCTGCAGCACTTTAGTACTAGAAATAGAGCAGCTGGCTCAATATAGGCGACCCAAGTCCTGTATGTTCATACACTTGAAAGAAAGAGCAGAGAAAGCGACAGCACAGCGTAATATAAGAAAACAATCAACCAATTATTAGTTGAACAGATGTACAAAAAAACAGCTGACAAAAAAGTGTTCAAGGCGAAGGTGAGGGGTGTCATGGATTCAAATCCTTAGGATACATTTTAACCCTCGTTCTATTACTTTCAGCTTCTCTAGTGTTGAAAATCGCAGTCTCCGCAGGGCAGGGTGGAAAATCAGGAATCGGACCGTCAGGGCAAAATCTTGACAAAAAGGTGCTTGAACATACACTGTATACAAAGAATAAAAATATTTCAGTTGATGATAAACATTCCAGTGAATATTCTAGATATCGTAAGAAAAAAAATAGCTTATCCCCCTTCCCACACTCCTCCCTCCGCATCAGAACCATATAATATGCACTCTGCTAGTTCCAAATGTGCAGGTAAGTTTATTGTCCAGCCAGCCACCCAGTCGCAGACAATAGCAAGCAGCAAAGCACTGTACATCGAGAACTACCACCATCAATAGAGCTTTGTCTACAACACACAAACTCATTACTAACGTACCATACTTACAAAACTCACATACATCACCGCATACAAACTAATGCATGCGTGTCGTGTGACACATCTAGCATCAATGCATGCAAGCTGATGCATGCGTGTTGCATGAAACACTCTGCATCAATGCATGCAAATTGATGCATGCGATCAAGTCCAGAAGGAAATCTCTCTGGAACGAATACAATACACATATATTGCAACCAGTTAATAAATACATCAACAGTCCCGACGTCGAGAACAAAACTGAGAAATAAATTTGACGGATGGACAGATGGAATCAAAGAGATGACGAACGACAGCACATCAGAAAAGAAGAGATTAAGCCATCATCTGGATTAGAAATAATAGAGTAGCGCTTGAAATGTTGTCATCTTGTGTAGCTTCATCCATGCGAGCAAATTTCATTTTCTGCAAAAGAGTCATGGTACAGAATTGAGATGCAATAATAGTATTATGTCACATACTCAGAGAATCAAGAGATAAAGAGAGAGAGAGGCTGAAGAGGAGATAAGAGAGAGAAAGAGAAAGAGGCTGAAAAGGAGATAAAGAGAGATAAAGAGAGAGAAAGAGAGAGAGGCTGAAGAGGAGATAAAGAGAGAAAGAGAGACTGAAGAGGAGATCTGAAGAGGAGACACCGCAGAGAAACGTGATGTAGAGATTAAATATGGCAGATTAAACGAATAGAAAACTGAAATACAATTGCAAATGACAAACTTCACAATAAAACACCGTTTTGTATTTTGGAATAAAATCGGATAAAATCGTGACAAAACTAGTCTGTTCCAGTCGAGTAGTGTCACTAAGCAAGTACAAAACAAACAGAGACACACACAAAGAGAGAATGCTGCTGCTGCTGCAGTACGAATGACACGTTATATATCCTCCTTCTCCTCCGTTACCACAAGAAGAAGAAGAAGAAGAATTAGAAGGTACCACTAATCTGTGCGCCACAAAACGAAATCGTCTACAAGCCGATAAAATCGTCTATCGTAACAAATAGTGCAAAAATCCTCGACAGCGTTCGTGCCGTCGAATATTCCACGTTGCTACGTCCTGTCAATATAAACAAAGTCAGTCGTCGACACGGCTACGGGTTAATTAGTTCAGGTAGACATGGCGCCTATTTGCTGCGGAGCGAGCTCGTCCGATTGGTTGCTGGACAGTTCGTCGTTCTGTGATTGGTCGGTTGACGACTGTGTGTAGTGTGCCGGCACTAGCTTGGCATTCAGCGACGGCTTTATGTTCAGCTCTGTTAAAAGCACACAAGACCAAAGAGCTATCATTACAAACAACGTCAGAAACAATACCTTACATACAGTACAATGGATCACAGAGTCAAAATTACATTCTGCCCAAATCCCTAAACCAAGGAATTTAAACGTATTAAATCACAAGCAGATTGATTAAATCATAAGTGGCTCAATTAGCGCTTTGAGAGAACGGGGGAAAAGCAACTGATCATTTCCAAATGTGATAGTCAACAAATTTCCGCTAATGTACAATGTACGTGCAATATAATGTACACCTTGCACTTTCAGACATGAATTAATGACGATCATCAAGAAACTAAAGAAACAAGCTGTTGCTCTTTCAATTTCAACAGAAGTGCAGAAAGAAAGCCGAAAATAGTGTGCAGAAGAAGTTCCATCTGAAAAGCTTTGCTTACCACATGTGCAAACCCGAACCAGAAATGATGCGATTTCCCTTCCTCAAGGAAATTAATCCTGCTCCTTGATGTGATAGTGCAGTATGATGATGATGATGATGATAGTGCTCTGCCCAACGACAGGTCCTGGCGATGGTTATTTGTCGTACGTATTACTACCCAAGACTTAACCACCGATCCACCAGGCCAGATAAGCACGGGTTGGTGGCCAAAGGTCCTTCCCGTACAGGCAATGGAGTGTTAACAATTTGCCCAGGTTTGATACTGAACACAATCAGTCGTTACAGGGAGGCAAACCCACTACCTCTTCACTGCGAGGCGTGAACGCTAACGACTGACCTATTCGGTCACTCCGTATAGGTCAGTCGTTAGCTTAAAAATGATTACCTTAATAAAACACTAAAGAACACATCAATATTCTTCCTTGGCAGCAAACGTGACGTCACAAGTTTACCTCACGCTTGTAGACCACGCCCCTTTGACCACGCCCCTTTGACCACGCCCTACCGCACACAGGTCACGTGACCAGGCATCCTAATCACACGACGCTGAGTACAGCTCACATCACAGAATTAAGTACGTGCACACAGTTTTAGGAATTCTTATTGTTATACATAATCTGGAATTGACGATGCACAAGATTTTACTGTCGAGTGTCCTTCCTGACACAATCAATCTCCCGTGTTGTCCAGCACCTGAATGTCAAGCACAATCAGTCTGCTGTCACGTCTGCCCCATCATATGACACATGTCGTATAGGTGCTACAGCAAGAATATTAATTTTAGGAGTACAAACCACCTCCGAAATGAAATTTGTGGCTACGGGCCTGAAAGGCCCAATAATAATTGTATGCGTTGCCTATGAGAAGAAACAATATACAGACTTTAGATCACAAAACATAAGGAATGCTTCAAACAAGATTTGCTCAATCTTCATTTCGACAATATTCCGATTTCAAACTTTTCTCAAACTGAACTTGCAGCACTGCAAGCAGCATAGAACTTCCCTTTACAATTAGTATTTTAATACTGACATCAAACTTAGTTACAGCAATAATAAACAAAACACAAAACACACTCGCACACACTCACTGTAGGCGAACTGTTCGTTGTAACACTTCTATTCCATAACTGACGCTATAGCTCGTATTTCTTTCATATTAATCAAGTTCCAAACTGATAGCTGGCCCGTAATATCAACGAGTAAAATTGAAAGATGATTGCTCAATATAATGATGAAGAGAATGGGATTGAACGCTATGTTAAAAATCTGACCAAGGTTAAATGTATTTTCGGCAAGCTGGAGGAGCGGCTTCAATATCACATTTCTTTTTTAAAAACCCTTCGATCATGTCCCCTGATGATAGCAATCTCGTGAATGGTGGCTAAAATGTTATGTGAGGAAACATGCCATACAACAACTGTCTCGTAGCGGTCAAATAAAAAAAATTCGCGACACATATTACTTACAGCAATTTATCACACAAATAATCAATAACCAATTGCTATATTCTGCCAATATATCTGTCCTTTATTTCTAATTTCTTCTCTCATTCAATTCGAGCAGTGAATAGTAAACATATATACAACAAATATAAACCACACTGTAACAGTACACACGCACGATAGCACCAGTAGGTAATTCAATCATATATACAGGGTGCGACAAATTCGTTTATACCCCTAAATGACTTGCACTAACACACTGGTTCATATATCAAATTTAAAATAAATCAGATTCTAGAGAGGGCTAATTTGTCACAAGCCTGTAAATTACAAATTTGTCCACACATTTGGCAAGTTTTGCAAAAATCTTCAAAATCAAACTTAACACAGTACAGTACGCAAACAGCTTCGTAAACGTCAGCAACTTATTCTTACCACCACACTGCAACAGTTCAGAAGCATAGCACCATGGTAGACAATTATCATGGTCGTTAAGCACAAGATTTTATACCAAAATTAACAGAACTATAGGACGTACTAGAAAGACTTAAACATGTTCCATAAATAGCAGATATTGAAGGGACAAGGATGAACTTAATGTGGAGTAAAAAATTACGTCTTTGTTCATTTTCGAGAAAAAAAGTTGAACGATGAAGCGTTGTTTCCAATTTAGAAAACGTCCAATTTTATGCAAATTATCTTTATGCAAACTATTATTTTAAACAAATTATTTTAGTGCAAACATTGTTGAAATCGGTCAAGAAAACCAGGAGCGGCTACCACTTCGTGAGATGACCAGCCGTCGACAGTTCACCAAATATAAACGCAAAATTTCACAAAATTTTGACTCGGATAATTACATCAATGACCATTAGCAATGTGCACGAAATATTGTTGTCAATATTATCAGAAATTAATCCTACTTATTCTGCTTGTGCAGTAAAAACCTAAGCTACATTCTGCCATATATAGGCAATGCTTCGAGACAGCCTAAATTTCACTTTAAATTTTGCCATCACGCCAACTCTGTTGATTTGTTTGTCAAGTTAGATTTTGTCAATTTTGGAAAAACTTACACAGCCTCTAGATAATTAACATTTTCCATCGAAATTCTACTGGTTTACGCAAAATTATCTTCTCCGTAATCTGAACAAATTTTTAAAAGATACACAAATAAATGTACAGAGTTATCACAATTTGTAAAGGGGTTAAACAAAATTGGTGCACCCCGTATGTACCATGTATACAAGGCATGCATATCAACAAGGCACTTCAATTTACACATCTAACTTTAGTTACACAGAGAAAAGAAAGAAACAAGTTACAAATAAGGAATGTGAGAAAGTTCAACATTGAAATGTAAATATCATCATTTACGAATACAAAGTTAATGTCAATACCGTTCTGTACATATATTCAATGTGACTACCACTATGTACAAGAACGAGCAATTTAATTATGTACAAGTACAAAGTACAAAGAGAGAACAAGTATCTGACACTACTGTACACGTATTGAACACCTTCCAGGTCAACAGCTTACATGCCTTGCACGCAGCAGCGATTACATCAACGACTTCACTCACACAAATGAGATTATATCAACAAAATCATGCAATAATTTAACACATTTATATTAAATATACATTATATACAAATCTATAATAAATGTATATACCATATATTATTATATCTTATTATAACTGCTCTAATATTTGCACTGCCGTAGAGTGTAATCTGTATACATACATGATTTAGTTGACATACATTCATGAACATTTTAAGAAATCACATTAATTATGAATAACCATTACATACAAAAAGAAACATAAACTATTCAATAACAACAATCAGTACAGTGATTGCTCAAACAAAAATTAAAACTTATTGGTCCAACAAACTAGATTAATTATATGTACTATGAGGCAAAGGTCAAAGATCATATCACTGAAGCCGTTCAATTTACATACGTATGAGTTCAAATCCTGTAGAAAATAAAGATCAAATAATCTGTTTCCATCATCAACATTCACTGTCAGCTTTTTAACCCTTTCTGACAAAGAAAAACTGACGTTAAATGTCGACGAGGCAAATCATTGTTATTGATCTGTATTTTCTACAGTATACAAAACTAGCAACAATAAAGCGCGCGCAAACGTGAAGCACACCTTATTTTGGACATCACAAGAATGTGTCAACACTAATTCACACTCTGATTTCTATTAACAGAGTAAATTCAACAAATCATCATTTTTCTAAAAAATTTCATTTTTCTTGCATACCGCTTCTAGTTTTCTAGCATTAACTAGAAAGCATAAACAAAAGTTGAAAACGCTGTAGAAAGATTTTATAACAAAGTAAAAAATTAATAATTTAACAAATTGAAACACAAATTAGAAAATATCGACAATCGTACGTACATCTCTACAGTACCTGAGTACAACAAGGCTTCAACAAACAAGGCTGCAACAAACAAGGCTTCAACAAACAAGGCTTCAACAAACAAGGCTTCAACAAACAAGGCTTCAACAAACAAGGCATGAACAAACAAGGCTTCAACATACAAGCCTTTAACAAACAAGCCTTCAACAAACAAGGCTTCAACAAACAAGGCAACAGCAAACAAGGCTTCAGCAAACAAGGCTTCCACAAACAAGGCTTCAACAAACAAGGCTTCAACAAACATGGCTTCAACAAACAAGGCTTCAACAAACAAGGCTTCAACAAACATGGCTTCAACAAACAAGGCATTAACAAACAAGGCTTCAACAAACAAGGCTTCAACAAACAAGGCTTCAACAAACAAGGCTTCAACAAACAAGGCTTCAACAAACAAGGCATTAACAAAAAGGCAACAAAATTTACTGTGTAGTTTCAGAAACTGACGCATAAGTCGAGAATACACAATTCTTGCTTCATGAGGCAACTGTAAAACAGCAGTAAAACATTGCCAAAGCTAACAAACCTTCAACAAAATGAACGCAGAATGCAGTTTCAGGCTGTTTTAGAGTTTAAATCACTCTACAGCTTAGACTTCGTCAGTATTTTGAAAATATTATACATACCACAATATTTATAAAGTAACATTCACTAGAGGAGTTAATATCAACCTTCACTTAAGATGTACAATTGTACATGATCAGCTGACAGTTCTACGCATTATATAATCGTTTTCAACTGTTCAAACTTAAAGAGCGAGAGAAAAAATTATATTGTGGGATTAACAAAACCTAAGGTACTAGACTTGATATATCAATCAATTAGTTTACACTAGACTAGATTATTACAACAACAAATTAACTACTAACATAACAGTAACTTTCAATCTCAAATAGCAATTGTAATTTTAGTCAATTTTAGTCAATCAACTACAAGAATTTTGTTAATCAGTAGACCGAGTAGATTTGCTTTGTCACAGAAGAATGATTAATAAATAAAAACATAACAATATCGATGGGAATTCTTCTGCCTATCAACAAGAACACTGGCCAATAAGAGCTATGCCAACCACATGACAACAAACAACAGCCAATAGTGGCCAGGCTAACAGAATGAGAACAAATAACAACCAATAGCAGCTGGAATAACAGAATTGGATCCAACCAATAGCGGCGAAACTAACAGTATTGGCGCCACGAGCGCTGAGGTCCTATAGACGAGTGACATTGAAGTCTGCGTAGGATGCCTTGAGGTTGAGGAAGTGCAGTAAGATGCTGGACTGTACGACGACTTCGTGCGTGGACAGGAAGAAGAGTTGTTCCATCGTCAGAGGCTGCGACTGACGAGACATCGGTCGAAGCAACGTCGGACCAAAGACCGTCGAGAGATTGCGCAATGTCATCTTGTTCTTCTCCTCCATTCGCGATACACTGTACAATAACAACAACATCAATAAGAGCATAATAACAAGAAACAATAATAACTAAACAACAAAACATAATATAAAAACTAATAGCAGTAATAACACTGATTACAAATATTGATAATATGAACTTTAATTCACCAAATCATGGCAGTACAAATAAACATCAGATACAAATAAACAAGGAAACAATTCAAAAATAAACACAATACAAGCAGAAAATAACACAAATGATTATCCTACGAGCAAAAAGTCGATATCAGCATTCAGCTACAGTATTCAATAAACGATCATGTGAATAGCTCATTCTTAAATTCATAGCAATAAAGCAGAGTAAGATTGAGCACAAGCAACGTAAAAAATCAACAACAACAATATAGAAATTGATGTCTAAGTAATATACAATGAGACGAATTACATCAGCACCGCTCTCTAAAAGTTCAGGAATTAAAAAATCCATTTCATTGGTGGCTGGTTTAATCACTAGAACATCCAAATCTGCTTCAAACGCATCTAGTCCAAATCTCTAAGAATCATTCATGAAAACAAAACTGAACTGGGAAAAATAAAATCTTAGATACAACAACTCATCAAAGAAAATAGAACAATCTTAATCTTAATGCAAGAAATGCTATTAACACGCCTCAATTCAGCTTGAAGGTTGCACTTAGCAATAGTTTGACATCGGTAAATAAAAATCCCAGGCTATGCCCAACTGTCATCGATGAATCATTAATCAATGATCATAGTGAATGATTATTCAATGATTGACGGATTTAATTCATCAATGATTATGGGATTATAGCGAACTATTTACCGGACAAGATGGTCTAATAAGAATACTGTTGTTGACAAGTTTGGTTCGGGAAGATTTCGCAGCAAAGACATGAGGCATTTGTCCTTGGCGTCAGGATCAGCCAGGCCTGTCAAACAGTTACCGTACATTAAAACAGTGTGAAACATATTTACTGGCAACACCGTGTGCAACTCATCGAGTCACCTGGCAACACTGTGCAACAAATCTCATCACACCTGGCAACACTGTGCAACAAATCTAGTCACACCTGGCAACACTGTGCAACAAATCTAATCACACCTGACAATACTGTTACAACAAATCTAGTCACCTGGCAACACTGTGCAACAAATCTAGTCACCTGGCAGCACTGCACGCAATAAATCCTTTACAAGTAATCGTGTAGTTTTTAAATGTTGCACAAAATTGTTGAACTAATTCGTTACTGTGCCCAGCAGCAAGTTAATATTGTGTACAACACAAAACATCTAACTCTGAAGTGTCAAAACTAAAGGGTTAAAATCTAATCTCACGTTTTGAATACAAGACTGCTTCACACTATTATATAACTACAGTACACAAAAGGAATATACACTAGAACCAGAATGATGCAATCATTTCACGACTCTTGTGAAACAGGATATGCCGTAAAGACGATAAAAGAAATGCAGAGAAGTTAGAGTTAGAAATTAGTATGTAATGTGAAAGATAGTAGAGGAGACAGCTCACGTACCGATGGCTTCTACGAAACTCTTGTACATGACATCTGTGAACAGAGAGTCGGGTAGAGTTCTGAAGAAGAGCTTTATCAATCCCGTCAGAACGTTGACATCGACATGCTTTATCTTACTTGTAGCTTGCTTCACATCTAAAAGCATCAACCATAGCAGCATGCATTACTTTGCTCATAGCTGCTTCATATATAAAAGCATCATACTTTACTTTACTCCAAGCCTGCTTTACATCAAAAAGCCTAAATAGTAGCATGCTTTATTTAAACAGCAGCATGCTTTACTTTTTCATAAAGCTGCTTCATATCATCAAGCATCAACAGTAGTATAATTTACTATGCCATAGTCTTACACAGAAATACTGGCACAAGATAGAGGACAACAAAAGCAGCTATGTGACAAAAATTCCATCATAATGTCTAAACGTACAAATTAATTACAGAATTGTCTAAAATAATAGAAATCACACACACTTTTATTGAACGCCTCCTTAAGTTCTTCGATTGTGGTCGCCATGCCAGAGATGCGGTACAGTCCTTCTTCAGTGAGCCCTGCAATACATAGAGAGCAGAGGATACACATCAACAACAAATAATAACTCTAGTTAGACAGAGACATGATTATTCATTCCCACACATTCTTCAGCATCAGTTACATGTTTCTAATGCGACACTTTATCATAAATAGCACGGACTTCAGCATCCATTGGACACCCTGTTTTACATGCTCCATAATAAATCTAACCCTACCTTAGTTCATAAACCAGTTACAAGATTCAACATGGCATAACTGCCATGCTTTAACATAGTCAACTTTGGATTATTATTCTACAAGATTAGAAACGAAGACAATTACTGCATTGAAAGCATTGTCAGTAAGTAAACAAGCCGAACATATCAACCTGAAAGTAACATAACATACTGTATGTGCATTTCTACAAATTTATCGTTCAAGTTTTGGGCATCTGTCATTTGTAAACGTCTCAAATTTCTAAGCTTGCAAACAGTTTCAATTACTGCAATACATAGATAAAATATTGCACTACTCAAAATTCTGACTGGACTGCACGGTTCTTCCTGTCGTTTTTTTAACAATGTGTCTAAAACTAGTGTACCATACGCAGAATGCATGTATCGAAAATACAATGGTTTACGGTTTATTCAATTCTGTCTACTATGATTAATCTTAATTAAAAAAATAGTACTAAAAGGCATAACCAATAATTTCAACATATATTTAAGCTTAAATACCTCTTTTCTCTATTTCTTGTATACAGCAAGTGACTAGCTGCGGAATGTTGCCATTTTCTCTTCTACAAACGAAATACAATCACTCAATAGTAACAAGTAAATAGCAGAAAAACAATCTAGAAAACAACAAAGATGACAAAATAAATTGTGACTTATTCGCTGCATAAGAATTGTTTCACATCCGTGTTCTATCCAGATCTAGTTTCACATTCATGTTCTATCCAGATCTAGTTCCACATCCGTGTTCTATCCAGATCTAGTTCCACATCCGTGTTCTATCCAGATCTAGTTCCACATCCGTGTTCTATTCAGATCTAGTTCCACATCCGTGTTCTATCCAGATCTAGTTCCACATCCGTGTTCTATCCAGACCTAGTTCCACATCCATGTTCTATCCAGATCTAGTTCCACATCCATGTTCTATCCAGACCTAGTTCCACATCCATGTTCTATCCAGACCTAGTTCCACATCCATGTTCTATCCAGACCTAGTTCCATGTTAGCCAATGTCAGTCATGTTCCTTGTCAGGGTATGACGTCACCCAAACTTCTTTTAACCGAACCGAAAGAGGTACATGGCAGAGCAAGCTCGATATAATCAACAACCACATCAGTGTGCATTATGCTGCACTTCAGGGCTTTATCTGGCCGTCCCCGGGGGTAGAGGGATATTCTACACCTGCCGTTGTCCCAATCTACCCCCCTTCCCTCCGATAAATCCAAACTGATTATATGGGACACATGTTAATCCCGCCCCGCTGAAAACCAGTCACACTCACCCGTCCCTCCCAAAAAACAAACAAACAAAAAAACAATTAGCCTTCCTTCAGTCAAAATCCTAGATCAGACCCTGCTGTCGTTCTGGATTTAATAAAGTCAAATTGTAAAGCCAGATGACTTTCCTAGTAGGCCTACCACTTTGCTCCTCTTGTTCAGCACGTGGAAGAAAAGATGACCATATTGCAAAGCATGAATTCAATTTTGTTTTACAATAAACTTAACCAATGAGCCAAAGGTTCATCAGAAATTCAATGGCTTCATATTTATGAGCGTTAAAGATTTACTTAAGTCTTGCAGAAACTTTTGGAGCTATTATATAATATAATCATCTCTGCCACTATAGTCACAGCACGGAATGCTTTCCTACTGACAAATACTTTCCTCACATTTAAAGCCTAACGAGCCTTCCATCAATTTATTCTTAAAAACAGACTCAACTTCACCTGTAATCCCTGCAGAATAACAACAACTACAACTCAGAAATGGATCAATGAGATATGTATTGACAGAATATATGTCAACACAGAATTGAGTAAATAACTTACTTTGTAATGATTTCAATCGCGACACCGAACATGCCGGTCGCCTTCACATCGCTGTATCGACTTATCGTTTGCTCTCTCGACAAATACTGCAGTGTCATCGTTAGTGACAGCTGCAAGGAATACAATGCAACGTCATTTATATGGTATATGGTGCATTATTTATATGGCATATGGAACATGGTATTTTTATGTGGTATTTATATGGTATATGGTATTTTCAGATTGCAAATGGTCTCTTATTTATATGGTATTTTATATGGTATTCATATGGTAATTAGTATGAGTATCATCATCATCATGGTAGTCAATATGAGACAGTTGAACAACTAACACCTAAGAGTCACTTGCAAATAACAGCTGTAGACAGAACAAATTGTTTAATTAATGGTTTTAATTTTCAAATAGAAAACATCACTATTCTCTCACGTTGCTCAATACACAAATGGATTAGTATTATAAAAGTAACAGTTATATTTATTATCATTGTTCTTATTGCTAACAATTAGCAACGCCTTGCATTTTGTTAACATTCAGCTACAAACACGACTTCATTGCTGCTACTGGAATATTCAAGGATTATTTCACACACAACGATTCATACTGTACATAAAACAAGAAACCTAACTAACCTCGTTATTTAGCGACACAGTGTAATCCTGCACACCATCTTTAAGCCAGACACTACGCAACTAAAAGCAAACACCACAACATGTTTGCCATTCATTAAAAATCCTTTCCTAACATTATGTAAAGAATTCTCATCGTCGTCGTGGTCGTCGATGACGAAAATCAAAACTCAATCGCGCCAGCTTACAATGCACAGCTTACAGTATTATAAAATATATAATATGTTCTCAGTGAATAAATTGTGAGATTTTTGGCACTTGACAGCAAAATTGGTTTCAGGCCCTACTCAATATTTCCTGGTCCCCAAACCGCAAAATATTTTGCTGTTAGGGCCGCGATGAGCCGAAACGTCAGGGGATATTCTTCATGAACTCCGGATGACATTGAATATTTCTCATTGGCTACGGAATAGAGTTCCAACACCGTAAGCACTGCATGTACTACATCGTACTATCATAAGTGAAAAAAGCAAACAAATAAATAAGCATGACAATACACACAAATAAAGAACCTATTTATTAAACATTAGATATTCAATGATTCGAAGGCAAAGCAAGGATAGTAATAAGACTAAGTTGACTGAGAAGAAGTCACCTCAATGGCTCCCTTGCCCAGCAGCGTCTCTGACTCATCGCCATTACCGCTCCGATTGTAACAGAGAAAACGCAGTGTCTGCGCCCCCTCAAGGTCAATCTCAAAATCCTACAAATATATCAATTCATACCGTACCACCGAATTCATGATGAATTACACATGATACCTTTTACGCAACATAGATTTTACAAATAATAGACACCAACGCAGAGAATGTGCAAGTCTATGAGGATGCACAAGTGCAGAGGATGCACAAGTGCAGAGGATGCACAAGTGCAGAGGATGCACAAGTGCAGAGGATGCA
>JAQFYQ010000405.1:0-17562 GCA_034694885.1 Buchholzia appendiculata | reverse complement strand
ACTGGAGTATTGATTGTGTTACTGGAGTATTGATTGTGTTACTGGAGTATTGATTGTGTTACTGGAGTATTGATTGTCTTATTTGGGTATTGATTGTCTTACTGGAGTATTGATTGTCTTACTTGGATATTGATTGTCTTACTTGATTATTGATTGTCTTACTTGGATATTGATTGTCTTACTGGAGTATTGATTGTCTTGTTTGACTATTGATTGTCTTACTGGAGTATTGATTGTCTTACTGGCGTATTGATTGTCTTACTAGACTGTTGGTAGTCTTGCTTGAGTATTGATTGTCTTACTTGGATATTGATTGTCTTACTTGGATATTCACTGTCTTACTTGGATATTGATTGTCTTACTTGGATATTCACTGTCTTACATGGATATTGATTGTCTTACTTGGATATTCACTGTCTTACTTGGGTATTGATTTCATGTTTACTTGCTTGACTGACTTCAGAAACTGAACAGACGGATGCATCTGTCTAAAGTGAAGCACAGCAAGTTCAACGAGTCTGGACAACTCCTGGTCTTCTACGCTGCATCGGCTGCCTGGGGCATTGATATCATCATTAGGGTAAGACATCTTTATATCATCATCATCTTCATCATCATTATCTCTTTATCTTACAATCTATTGACATTGTCGTTAGGGTAAGACACTGCAGCAATCTTGTGATATCATCGTTCAAGTTTATTTATGATTTACATGTTATTTTGTGAGTATGTATGTAGATTTAATAAAATATTGAGCAAGTTCATCAGTATTGTGAGTGTTTAGCATGATACAAGTCTTGTAGTATGTATAAAACTGTTCTTGAGTATGACGTTAGTAATCTGAGCAGAGTTATTTAATTTGGTATGTGTCCAGAGTACAGAGTATGTCGCTATGTGGTATGTATTTATCTAGCAGATGTGTGTGTATGTGTGTGTGTGTATGTGTGTGTGTATGTGTGTGTGTGCTACCAGGAGAACTATGCGAGTAACATCAGCAGTTTGTGGGAGAGTTATCCGCACGTTCACTTGACGTAAGTCATCTCACATGCTTCTTGCTTTTCTCACTCTGCCATGTGAAGGCAGTTTATGAACGATCAGTTTCTCTGATATTTAGCTCAACCGGAGTGTTTTCGATTTGTAGTTACTATAGCTGAATTTCATTGCTATGACATTTGTAGCAATTATAAGCTATTACTTGTATTTTGTGTTCTTAAAGAAAAAAAGCGCACGACATAACTTATTTGAGTTATCTGCCATTAAACTTAGATTTATCATTCTGGATCGACATCACATCATTATCATCATTGAAGTAATTTCAGGTTGATGGTAGCCATTGCATTTGGACTGCATTAATACATGGTATGATGAAAACCGTGCTTAAGCAATGTGAAGTTGTGTATTCAGAGAGGCTTACGAACTATGATGTTACTATGTTACGTAAATATGTTTAGTTTGTAAATAAATAAATACAGACTAATATTGCTACCTGGATGGGTCATTGATAGTATCTTAGTTACAAAATATGTAATATCTAAACATTTGAAGGGGCATAGGTCTTTTGATCATATTTGCATTAACAATTGCGACAGAGGTGTGAAGTTAAGACACTCTGTTGAGTTGTGTTTTAAAAAATTTATTTAAATTTAGATATTTTCTTCATTTTTTAGTGTTGTTATTTTTGTTATTGTTTGTTTGATACGTTTATTTTAGATATTAAAAATGACAATGTATGTGTTGAAGCACTGTGGCTATGTAAAGAAGGTTATTCTCGTACATATAGCATGCTGGTGTCTTGCATGCATGCATATGCCATGCATGCTGAACTGCTGATGTTAGCAAGAAAGTAGTATTTAATATGTGCATTTTTAATGTTTTGCAGGCCACTGATGAAGTTCTATTATATCATACAACTGGCTTACTGGTTTCACGCATATCCGGAACTGTACTTTCAGAAAGTGAAGAAGGTTTGTCTCTTGTTCAGTTTCATTGGCTCTTGGTTATTAGCTTAAGTTGTGTCGTTTAGCTGTTCGTGTGCTCGTTAGGCTGGAAGTGCGGTAAAGTTATCAATTATACACACTAAAACATCGGCTTCACACTTACAGTGTCTCTTTCATACACTGCCATTCAGAATTTAATGCAGCAGAATTTTACTTTTGGACATCAATGATTTCTGAAATTACTCAGAAGTTTGGTTTGTTTATTTTTGTATGTGCGATTTGTGAATTAGTTGCTGAAAAGAGTTGTAGATGCTTCATAAATAAATGTAGATTTACATTCAGTGTTGTTCAGCAAATATGACTTGGTCTGGTCTCATCTTCTTCCTCTTGAGGGTTCTTAAGTAACAAATATTCTCCTGTACCCACGAAGGTGTTGTGGTTGAATGTGCCCTAGTTTATTGACAATTATATTGGTGAGCATCTCACTGAGATTTGGATTCATTGAAGAAAAAAATGTTTATGACTGGATGCCCTTCCTGGCACCATGTGTATTATCTTATTCTGCTGAAGCTCGTGGAGGAACATGAAGTGCATCGTCCGGCAGCAATGGTCGTAACTCTTATGAAATGGTTATTGTTTTAAGATGTTTTATTTAAATCATCTTGCTGTGTAATGTTTTTTTACCATGTTGTTGAAATCAGGATGAGATCTGGGCGCAAGTACAATACGTGACGATCTATTTGGTGTTCATCGCTGTCGCCTACGTGCTCAAGTGAGTTAATATACACCCTATTAGCCCACTGTTCATTATCTGTTTTCATACCTGTTTAATTTGTCAATTAGCGTTGTTTTACACAAATGTCAATTCATGTAATCGTTGGTTTTCGCACTTGTGAAGAGTTTATTGTATAAAATTTCTGAATTAAAGGGGCGGGTTAGTTGATGTCCTTGTGATGGTTCATAGTTTTGTAGTCCAGCCTTGCGGAGTATTTCTGGTAGATGTTCATTAGATCCTCGTATTATGTCCTTTTCTTCTTTCTCCGAGCCATGATCTCTACTTCTGTTATACCTTATTCAGTGTTTATTAATTTTTTTGTATATTTCTTGTTAAAAAATAACCTTAATGATATGTACCGGAAACTAGATTGTATAGGTTGGGTTGTGATTTTTATCAGCGGGTCTATGTTACTGAAACTGATGTTGGTTAGTGGTGCTAGATGATCTCAGATATAATCGGATAGTTTTTTGGTCTGCGTCGTATGTTTATGCAGCATATGTAATTTCTTTTCTATATACTTTTTAAAGAACAAACTCTTGTGCAAATTAAATTCCTATCATAATCTGATTATTAATCTTCATTCGTTGTATAAAAGATCAAAGCGTGTGCAAAGAATTGCTCAAATGCTAGGATATGTACAACTGGTGATATGACTGTTATCCATTTGTGCGTAGTATGACTCGCCTGGCTCTACTTCTGCTCGTCCTACACTACGTCGTTGAATTCATTTTCCACACGTCTCGGCTGCTCTATTTCTCTGAGAAGACGGAGATTTCTAATTCCGGGTAAGAGCGAATCGTTTGTCACTTTTTGACTTGTACTTCCGTGCAGACATTGGTATCAGAATAATGCTGATAAAATCTCATTCTAAATTTGATTTCCTTCATTTTTATTGTATTTGTTATTTATTTGGATTGGATAATTTTTGGATTGATTTGGTCTGGATTATTAAATTATGGAGGTGTTTGGTCAAGGTTATATAATTGTTGAGGAGTTTGGTCAAGGTTATTAAATTATTGAGGAGAGTGACCAGTGCTCTTATTGATTACTGTATTAGAGGAGACGTTGATGATTTAATCATGTCAGTACGACTTGTTAAGTTGCCATGAATTTTTCAACGTGTTGGTGAACTCATTTTTGTGACGTGACTGTGAATTCATGTAGGCTAACTATTGATTAATTGAAGTATGATGATTGTGATTGATGATGCACTAGAATTAAGTGTTAACATTTGGTACTAATTTTGCTGTAAGGAACTATATCTTATATCTTTATATATAAATTTTTAATTATTTCTTTATATATCTTTATATATATCTTATATCTTTATATATCATATCTTTTTGTATGGAGCTATATCTTTACGAATTAATATGAGTTATGATGATCTAAATAACATTGTAAAATAATAAATAATAATAATGATAAATGCTAAAGATAGACGATGATGACTATGATGATGACAGTGTAAATTGTAAAATAGTAAATAAGCATGGTAAATAAGAATATTAATCCAAAATAGCAACATAGATGCAATGTTTGTTTGAGTTTATAGAATTTATTTCTTGATATGGAACATAGTTGGTTTGTTCTATGTACAGGTTCATGATGTGGAACGTGCTGTTCGTGTTTGTGCGATTAAGCACGATCACTCTCTCTGTACTTACTCTATGGTAAGTTCGTCTCTCATTTACATGTTCTTCATATATTTTCTAGGTATTTCAAACAGTGTTCAGTTGTGAATGAGACCTGGAAAACTAATACTTGCTGGATTCATTTCTGAATGGGTGACGCAATGATCAGTACAATTTCCCTGCCGCTGTCAATTGTTGCCCAACAAGACGAACAGTAGAATTTTGTTGTTGGTGTCCAGACGGGAATCCTACTCTGTACAATTTGCTTTATAAATACATATTTAAGTATTTGATGCTCAATCATGAAGTTATGATCAACTCGGATCAAACACGATCATCTCAGGACCATGAATGATCAATTCAGGCCACATCTGCTGAATCTCCTTGCCAGTGTTGTTGAGGTGAATGTTGGTGACATGTGACTCGGGCATTCATCTGCTTTGGTTCACGTCTGGCCGAACTGAGTCGGTAACATGAGTACGATATGATGCATGAAGTGGAACTGTTCATTAGTTGATCATCATTTATTTGTTGGAACTAGTTTTAAAAGTGAAGGTCCGAATGAATCTTTTGTGCCTCTTATTACTGTTATTACTCTTCTTATTGTCGTCTGTTTTACTTTTCACTTCTCTTATTACTCATCTTATTGTCGTCTGCTGTAGGTACGGCATGCCAAAGACTAGCAGCAGTGCGATTAGTTTCAGTGAAGGAAATTTCAATACACAGATCGTTCGGTGTGTATTAGTTCTTGTTTAATATTTGTTCTTGACTAAAGCTAGATTTATGCATGTATTTCAATTAATGTATGTCTTCGTCGATCCGAGCTTTCTCGATTAATTAAGCCCAGGTGTCTTGTCAACAACATTACATTTGTATAAAGTAATTATATTAGACCATTGAAAAGTTGATCAGAATAAACATGGTTAAATGTTGAGAATTATTTGAGCTAATGACAAATTGTAGAGAGAATATGTTAATTTTAAAGAATAAATACGGTTGCTTGGCATTCTGGTATTAAGTTTATAGTCGATCTGTTTTATAACTATAGTGTGCAGTGTGTTGGAAGCCGTGTACAATGCACATTTGTTTATAGAGAGTATGTTAGTAGCTTGTTTATTTGTAACCAATCTGTTAAAGCCTGACTATTAGTAGCCTGTGTTGTAGTAATCTGTGTATTATTAGTAGCCCAATCTGTTAAAGCCTGAACGTTAGTAGCCAGTGTATTATTAGTAGCCAGTCTGTTAAAATTTGAACATTGGTAGCCTGGGTAGTAGTAGCATTTATATTAGTAACCTGTATGTTAGTAGCCCGTGTTTCGATAGCATGTGTGTGTTAGTAGCCTGCATGTAGTAGCGTAGAGATAGCATGCTGCTGTTTCTGTGTTGTAGGGTAAACTGTCTGGTAGCCATATTTCTCCTTCAGGCCTGGGTCATGTGGAACTTTATCACATTCCACCTTCGTCGTGCCCGCGAGCGCACCGAGGCGGCAAAGACTGCGTCCGCAGCGGCTAGCAAGAAACTCGCTTCACCCAAGGCTTCAATAAAGAAGAAGAAAGGCAAAGGTTCGTCTGACTTTATTGACTTGTGTGGAGATCCAAGTCTGCGTTTAGGTGTTTGTGTTTGTGTCGAGAGTAGGCTATGAACAGAGGATACATTACGGACGATCATGTCAAAGCTGTGATCTTATCCATATATTTTCAGGACGGTTTCTACTACTAGATGCCATGCCACCTAGTCTCTGTTTCCTTAGAAGCTGGCTTCTTTTAATGTATTAGTTAATGAACTGATTATGACTTGCTGTCATTTGTTCACTTGTTGTGATATTTATGCATTTATTGGCATATTTGTATATGTTTTCTCTGATATTTGTGCTCTGACAGTGCAATTGATCATACTGAGCTTTTCAGTTTTGAGTTGTAGTTGAGGTTAGACATTGGTTGTACATTTTATCTCTGTATTTGACTTAGGCCGGGATAACAATGATTCAAAAGGATCTGAGGACGGATCAGGAGACGAGCCAGTTGCGAACGGCACTCCCAACTTGCGGCTACGCGGCTCCGGCAAGCAGCCGGCGCGTTGATTCCTGCTACTTGACTCTGGTGCTCTTCCGTTTATCTCCAGCAACGGTGCGACAGATTGGCACACTGCTTGATGCGTTGTGACGATTCATTCGATCTATTTCAAACTGTAATTTATTTTTTGTTTCATCTTGACCACTCTTGCGCTCTCGCTCTCTAGTTGATTTATTTAGCTCTTATTTATCGTCTAGTATTATGTTATAATTAATTGTATTTGTAATTAATATATTTGACATCTGGCGATAAATTACAGATAATAGTGTGCGTCTTTATGTAAGGTATCTTGTGATTAATTCCCTGTATAAAGCTGTGTTATTAATTGCAATACATCATATAATTTGTGTAAAGGAGTTCCGCTGCTACTACCTAAATTCTATTTCTGCTCATTAATTCTATTTAGTTATAATGTAATTGTAAATGTGTTGATATATTTCGCTATAGACATGATTCGTCAATGTAGCAGAAGAAATAAGTCTGTTCTTTATCTGACTGTAATGCCATGCCTGCTTTACGTTCAACAGCATAATGTTGACCATTGTGTAATACGATGAATATGCTTAAATACTGGTTTTAAGAATGTTTGTAATAAGACTTTGACGTTCGTATGTGGAACTAAAGATGGGGAAACTCGTCGTGCGAAAGTGGAGTGTGCGAGTCATGGAGTGCGGCGTAACTTTTCGCGCAATTTCTTTCTGCTAGTGGTGACAGGATTTTGATGTATTCGAATTGTAGCTTGAAGACTATTTTTGAAATCATTTATTTTGAATTGTTTAGCTTGTATGTCTTGCAAACGCTGCCTGTGTAAGGGTATTGCGTGTATGCTGTTGTGTCTACGGTGTATGCTGTTGTGTCTACGGTGTATTGCGTGTATGTATACGGTGTATTGTGCTGAGTGAATGTTCATGCTAAATTGAAGGTGCGATTAATGATGTGTGCGAAATGTTTAGATTCAAATACTAAAAATTCTGTTTATTGTCTTATTGTTTGAGTTCAAATTGGATTTTAAATTTTTTTTAATTCACGTATTTTCAAATATTGAAAACAAATATTGTTTTTAAAACAACTTACCCATGCTTATTTACAAAACGTTTACCGTGAACTTTCCATCTCTCTCGCTCTTCATCTTATTCTGTAACATTTTCTGCATATTGGAAAGAAGCTTCATGGTCTTGTTGAACAAATAAATTGCACTACACCGGACTTTTAAAGAAATAAAATATTCTGGCCGGATGCCCTTCCTGACGGAAGCATCATTGCTTGTTCTTCAAGCAATCCTGAATGATCATCAATCCATACGCTGTAATCAATACACTGCATGTATGACACTGAATTCACTGCATGTATGAAACTGAATTCACTGCATGTATGAAACTGAATTCACTGCATGTATGAAACTGAATTCACTGCATGTATGACATTGAATACACTGTAAGTATGACGCTGAATGTATTGTATATAAATAAGTGACTGTTAGAGGTGAACTTGTATTCCTATGTTTTTGTGTAATGTGTATAGATTGCTGAAGGTTTTGTGAACGTTTTTGTGTTGTAAAATAAACTGTAAAAGAAACGAATCGGATCCGAGTGCTCTTTTCTAACAGAATCGGTTGCGTACTCGTATTTCACTGAGATGTCGATGTTCAGCTGATAATATATTAATAGCTTCCTGTATTGTATAGTTTCATCATGTCAAAAGTTTTCTGTTTTCTCTTCCAGCTGCCTCGCATCGTTGCAGTCAGTATCATATAGCTAGAGTACATATTGTAACCTTAATTTCTCTATATTGTGTAAAAAAAAATTCAAGTAGGCTGACTGGAATACTTGCAATGAGCTGACTAACATACTGTAGGCTACTAGTCTTCTTGTCAAAGGCTGACTAGCCTAGATGTTGTAGACTGCTTGCTAGTCTAGATGCTATAGACTGCTTGCCAGCCTAGATGCTGTAGGCTGACTAGTCTAGGTGCTCTAGGCTGACTAGCCTAGATGCTGTAGACTGCTTTCTAGCCTAGATGCTGTAGACTGACTAGCCTAGAAGCTGTAGACTGCTTGCTAGCCTAGATGCTGTAGGCTGCTTGCTAGCCTAGAAGCTGTAGACTGCTTGCTAGCCTAGATGCCGTAGACTGCTTGCTAGCCTAGAAGCTGTAGACTGCTTGCTAGCCTAGATGCTGTAGACTGCTTGCCAGCCTAGATGCTGTAGGCTGCTTGCTAGCCTAGATGCTGTAGACTGCTTGCCAGCCTAGATGCTGTAGGCTTACTAGCCTAGATGCTGTAGGCTCCTTGCTAGGCTATCCTGATGCAGGTTCACCAAGTAACATACATTCACCACAATCCCACATGCAGGGATGACAATTGAAACATACAATCATCATCTTTTGACCTCGTTCATTCCTTTTCAGCCAAAATTTGTGATATAACGGAATGAGTTGTTTTCCTACACTTCCCCAGCACTTACTTAGATGTGTGTAACATATCATAAGCTCTCTGGAAGTATCGATGCGTTGAATTTTGTAGACTTTACTAGCACTGATGATTCATGTATGTCTTCTACTGCAGTTACACGGGGTTTGTTGTCTTGGTGTGTGATATGAGCTTATATAACATGAAATAATCTAAATGCGGTACTGCACGCCGCTTGAATGCGTGCAGTATGCTTACATGTATACTTGTATGCTTACATGTATACTTGTATGTATTCTTGTATGTTCACAGGTATACCTGTATGTATTCTTGTATGGTCACAGGGATACCTGTATGTATTCTTGTATGGTCACAGGTATACTTGTATATATCTGCTTATATGCTCACAGGTATACTTCTATGCATTCTTGTGTGCTCACAGGTATACTTCTATGCATTCTTGTATGCTCACAGGTATACTTGTATACATTCTTGTATGCTCACAGGTATACTTGTATACATTCTTGTATGCTCACAGGTATACTTGTATTTATTCTTGTATGCATAGAGCACTGGAATCTGCAGAGCTCGACTACATCTTGTGTGATGATATAGATTGAGTAGTCTACAGGTGCAATATATTGTCGTGATGTTGACTTGATTGCAACCTGCAGTGTACCACTGTTTGTTTTTAACATTTCAAACTTTTGCTAATCATCAAACTCTCCTATCACCGAGCATCAGGATGTTTTGAAAACAGAGTTTAGATAAATTCCTTCTTTTGATTAACGAGGCTAGCACAAAGTAGGGACCAGTGATGGGTTTTTGTGAAAGATGTATTGAACACATGCAAGCTTCCTTCCTGCCCAGTGATGATGATAATGATGAAGTAAATTAATCGCAGTGAATGGACCTAGAAGAATTGTGCACGAAAGCACTGAAACAAAGTGTTGGCTTTGCTCCCTGTATGCTACTTTGATGTATTGTATTTGGTGGTGGACTGTGTCTTGTAAACAAGTATGGGATTGGCTGAAACATTGCTGCAATTATTTAAAAGTCCGGTAAGCGTGTTAAAGTCTGTGGTGAATTTCTAATCAATGGGTCATATCACACAGTCACGAACGAGTTTAGTGCTCGAAGCTTTCATGCCGAGATACAGCCCCCAACTTCATTACATTAAGCAAGAACTCAAAAGACGTTCGTTTGACTCCGCTTTCAATTGTTACATTATTTCCATTATTGCCAGATTCGGATTCTTTGTGTCGAAACCTGTGCTTGCTTTCAAGCATTCGCTTGCTTTGTTTAATTTTGACATAGATTGATGTACGTTACTGCAGAGTGTACAAACTGCTTTACTTTTGTCTACAACACTGTGTTGGTACACTGATAAAACAAAAATGAAGGTTATATTTACACATTTTTAGAAACTAACGTGTAGTTGTGTAAACTCCGGTGTTTTGTGTGCGAGGTTGTATGTATTAGTAGCTACACCTTGCATCGGTGTGCAGTAGAGGAAGATGCAAGGTGTCGATGAATTAACCACATTGCTTTTAAGTTGCGAGGTGGAGGCCCTTGATAGATACTGAATATTGTACGAATTTTGTTGGGAGGACAGTAGAAGTGGCAACCATGGTGATGAGAATGATCATCGTCTCCGAGTGGGTATGATGACTGCAGCTTGCAAATCAGGAGACTGTTTTGATAGGTCGAACCAGTGAAACCTAATATTCATAAACAATTTGAGAATCGCTTAAAAACTGTCGATTGATTTTTTAGCGTTACACTGAAAATATAAATTATAATTGGTAATTAATATTATTTAACCATTTTGTTCTCGACAGAAACATATTTGTATTCAAAGCAGGCTACTACTTTTATCAAGCTGAATATTTTCAGTCGATACAACATTTAACTGTTAACTCGCTAAGTTGGTAACAACGTTGCTTAGTTTTTGTTGCAGCATGTTCGCCACCATTCTGTAAATATCGTTAGCATATTGTGCGTCTGTTTATTAAACTGCATTTACTCAAGAGAACAGTTTAATTAGTATCTTGAATAACAATCGGTTCTGTTGCTTTTATTGTTGCTTAGTTTTGACTGACATTCATTTGACCAGTGACTTGGTCGACTGGGGTGGTTGATTACAATAGAAAATGCATCAAGACAAGTCTAGTTTTTTAAATACATTCCCCTAGTGATGCAATTCTCCAAGACGGCAATGAGAGAAGGTCTATCTTGCTCACAGATATGTTGAAACGTAATAATAACAACGACAGCATTTGTTTGACAACAAAACTTCACACTTCAGCACAACCTTGATGAAACAAAAATAAATGCATTTCAAAACATTTGCATTCACAGGCATTCGTGTAGTTTATAGTTCCTGTTTACAGAACCATGTTCTAGACATTCAATGAATACAAACGTTCTCATTAATAACAGAGACTGATACAAGTAATAACTGTCGCTTGTTTCATGATTTAAGTAATAGATGGCACATATGAGCATCACCTATAGAGAAAATCTGTGTCCGATGCAGTCAACAGACTGTGGACATTTATAACATGAATTACAGAATGTTTGATGCCCTACATACTGTTCAAGTCTTGCATAGTAGCCTCATTCTGGCTCTCTCTCTTTCTTCATCCAATTATGTACAATAGTACAAGTCAGCCTGGATTAAACATTCATAACCTTGTCATTCAGTAGTTTGCAAATGCGACTCCTGCTATATCAGACCCTGTGCAAACAATCTATTTCCTCCTGCGCAAACAATCTATTTCCTAGGCTACACACTGGCATGCATGAATGCTATATCTGGCTACAGATAGAATACAGTGCAAGATAGAATATAGAACACGTCATTTATGTTAACAATACAAAACACAGCACGTTGTATAGCGTTTTCATATAACAAACATCAGTATCTGCATGAATTTTCCTCTCGTCATAACTCCATCATCAGCAGCTCACAGACCGTCGATGCACATTCAATAGTTGGAATTTTATTCTAAAGATGTTGTCTTCCCATCAGCCCAGCAAGCCATATGAGACGGGCATCTCAACTCTACTTCCCAACCGTGTTCACAGTCAAACTGCATTACGATTAATCAGCAAAAATTATGCTTAATTTGTATGAATTTTCACCAACTCGGTCAGTTAATCAATTCTAGTAGAATTGATACAGTGGAATTATGGCTCGTCGTCATCAGATGTCTTGTGCACAGATGCGATCAACAGCATCTAACTGGACTGTAAGCCACATAACTCGATTGACATTTTGCAACATATTAATTTAAATGTTTATTATCACTTGACTTTAACGAAATCTCACCATTATCATTTGCTGACAAATTCAACGTACGAACAACGAGATGAACGACGTTACGGCCCGACGGTTGTACATTACAACGACAGAGAGAAAAACAGCCATCTAATCTAATATCCTATCGATTTAATGCTGGTGACCCTCTTGGATGCCTACTTTGATTTTCTTAAAAATGTCCGTATCAACGTCGGAGTCACTTGTAGAATCACTGTCATCACTGTCTGTGTATACGCCAATCCCCGGTAGAACTCCCACTACCATAGCAACGGAGCCGACCGGTTCTACACCGAGGCCGTTTTCTTTTGCACCAACACCGTTTTCACCATCTACACAGGTATAACAGCGAAACAATAACTTATCATGTTGCTATTGGCAATGTATGCAATGTACAGTATGCTCTGAAAACGATGCGACAATGATGTGATCATTGCTCGTCATCACAAAGTTATATCCATTTACAGAAATTAAACTGCATAAAACTAATATGACAAGGTATCCAATTAATCGTGACAGGTGATGTCAACTTCACCATAACATATCAAACATTACAATCACAATTAGAAATAAAATTCAATGATATTAACACAATGCTCTTGTCTACAGTCATGTTGAAAATTTTTCTGAAATCATACTCATCTCTACAACAGCAGCAAATAAAATCAGTTTGTATATGCACAAACCTTTTGCACATTGCTCTTGCTTTGCCACCTTTGCTTTATCAGGCTCGTCAGATGCACTGCTCGTTCTAAGCATAGCAAATATAGCAAAACAGTACAGATCATTGCAGATAGAAAAATAATAATACAGTCAATAAAACAATATACGGAATAATATAATATATCAGATACTAGTCAGACAAAGGGTTAACTTGGACGAAACACGCAACAAGAATAACAGACAAATCATGATATGAACTACAATTTTATCTAATGGTTCTATCAAGTCTTTCATTGTTCTACGCCTCTCACGTTTCCTTGCCTCACAATGCACAGGGCACAATCATAGCACAAACAGTTGATTACTGGAACACGCAATAAAGCAAGAAGTGGATCAATGTTACAGAGCACAGTAGATTCATGTTCGCAACGACTTGCCGATAGAAACCAACATTTTTGTATAAACCAGTTGACGCGGCGAACTGAATAAATGAGAAAATAAAGTAATAAATCTATCCAGTAGTTGTAGCCGTTGACGGCGCCAAACACTTTGATTTGGGATCGGGGGTGACGAGTGGGCAAAAGGGCGGGATTATCACTTTTGGGGCATACCCCATAGATCTGAAAAGTGATGTCTTTGGTGGTTGAAACAAATTAATTCCGTGCATCATCAAACAAGAGAATTATTACATTGCGGAAATCATAAATCATTACGACTTAAGCCTTTAAGCCCATAGTTAGCTCACAAATCATAATCTACAGAACAAAAGAAGATAGCGCAGTCCGGTAGCAAACCTCTTGCGCTTGATAACTCCACTTAGTAGCTGAGATTGAGATGGTTTCTGCTTCTGATCGGGCAGCAGCTGGACAGACGCTGATCCAGATGCTCCTCCGGCAGATATGGACTCAGTGGAAATTACTTGATTAGACAGAGAGTCCTGTCGACTGTCGTCAAGGAAATTATCGTGCAATATTCCGATCTTATAAAATTAATGTGGTCCTTCCGAATGCTATGATGATTGAAATTATTCTCTAACGGGCGCAAACCGAGATATTCAGCTGTTCACCATTTTGCATTGTGGTGAATCATTGGACCGGAAAACTGATTAATATAGAAGTGCATGATGAGTATTAGGTCTAACCAGTGATGTAGTCCTTGGTCTTGATGCCTTGCTCAAGGCTGCCTTGATGCACTTTACTCTCTTGCCTTGCCATGGCCAATATTCCAAATGCCTTGCCTTGGGAAAAAATGCCTTGGAAAAAACGCCTTGACCGTGCAGAAAATGCCTTGACTGTATAATATCATGCCTTGATGCTGTCTTGCGGCACTTTACTGCCTTGCCTTGACCAATTTTTCAAATGCCTTGCCTTGCCTTGGCCTTGAAAAAGAATGCCTTGACTACATCACTGGGTCTAACTAAGAAACTAGAACTATGTATATATGATGCACTTCTTACAAACCATGCATTGCCAAGCAACAATACCCGCGGTGTCAGACTTTACAATAGACTGACTATGTACCTCAATGTGCTCAACGAGGCAAGCAGTGAGCCTGGTAGCGTCAGGAAGGGCATCCGGCTGTAAAACCTTGTCTCAAGGACAATTCTAGACTGGTCGATAAATAACAATGATGCTCATATATTGAGTCAAAGTATACGACTTCTAATGAACCGAACAGAAAGAACACTTAAATATCATCATACTATCATTGTCATTAATTTCACTTGTAAGCAGTGACCAGTGATCAACCCTGAGACCAGCGTTGATCAGTGATCAACCTGGAGACCAGTGTTGACCAGTCATCAACCTTGAGACCAGCGTTGACCAGTGCTCAACCTGGAGGCCAGTGTTGACCAGTGATCAACCCCGAGACCAATGTTGACCAGTGATCAACCTTGAGACCAGTGTTGACCTATGATCAACCTTGAGACCAGTGATCAACTCTGAGACCAGGGATCAAAGTCAGAGATAGTTCCAAGCATGAATGCAAAGAGGATACACGATACTCTGCAAGAACTTCTTCCTCTTCTGCCTGTCTCCCTCTCTCCAGTTCCTCTTGACGACGACTAACAAAGTCAAGGAAATGAGCCTCTTCGTCCTCCAGGCCTCGGACCTGGTTCTCTGCAATCACAACATCATCAATATCTGCATCATCAAATATCTTCATCATCTTTAGTCAAAAAGTATTCGGTCTAGGTCTAGGTTACACTCGGTCTAGGTCTCGTACATTTAACCACAAGCATCATCATTTCCATTCAGACAAATCAGGCCGGCCATCACCAGGTCACATTATGTTCGAAAATTGTAGTCCCAACCCAATAAAACGTGCCGACAATTACAACGGTCTAGAACACAACACAAAAAGAATGGTTCATAAAATAAGAGGTTGTGTAACAATTAATCTAAGGAAACAAATCGACGACACTCGGATTTCTCATTACTGGCTTTTAACTGGGTATGAATAAACGTGAATTTGTGTAAGATTACTAT
Source organism: Buchholzia appendiculata (assembly GCA_034694885.1). Lineage (NCBI taxonomy): Eukaryota > Metazoa > Annelida > Clitellata > Enchytraeida > Enchytraeidae > Buchholzia > Buchholzia appendiculata. The sequence continues at coordinate 2,266 of JAQFYQ010000405.1, read as the reverse complement.
AACACAGTCTCGCCTGTAAAAGAATAACATGTATTATACAAAGACAATAAAGCTGAATAAGGTGACCCTGAAGTCAGACCACAGCTGAGAATTGTATAATTGTAAGCCTATCTCTGATGCAATACAGAACGAGTAATAAGCAGACGTACTGAGTTGATACTTGTCGTCGTGCTCGGCTTGTTTTATGTTCTTCTGTTCTTGGAGACGATCGTACAGGCTTCGATTGTCTGTCGGCGCCTCTGGCGGTGCCTCTAGATCAAACAAACAACTCGTATTCACTCAGTTGATCAAGCATCGCTTTGGGCTTACTAACAAATGCTATTATTCAAGTTGGTTTTTTAAATTGCAAACTTCTAATTGATTTCAACATATAATTAGTTTCATTAAATTTCCTTCAATAATTTTGTTTAAATGAAATATAGTGATCTTTTGAGCCTTTACTTCAAGAAGACCACTTTAGTAAAATCTGAGAAAATATCCATTATCTACATAATGAAGTAAATTATTTATACTGGGATACATTCCAACATTGGTTTTTGCAAATAAAGAGAAATGTGCATGAAAAAAACATACACATCGCGGCAACATGTGCAGCGACTGTGATCACAAAAAATTAGCTTAAACTGAAAAATGAAATTTATATCGGAAATTCTGAAATACATGTACACCAATATCATTTCCCAAAACTTCAATTAATAATAAAATGACCATCAGAGCAAATAATTATGAGTCAGAATTATGAGCCTGTTTAAATACAATTTTTAGTATAGCAATCAACAATAGGCTTAATAAAAAATTATACTAACTCGGCTATGTGCGACATTGAGGCTATACAAGTTAATGACAAAGAATGACTCATTAACGAGAAATGATCATAATTATGTACTACACACTCCACATGCAAACAAGCCTCATCTGTACAAGCCTTAGAACTGCATAGCAAAGAAAGTGATCAATTCCTCGAACAGCTCTTACCTAGTGGTTGGTTCGGCTGCCTGACTTTTTCCCATTCTTCCTGTCTCTTTCTACGACTCTCCTCTACGTCAGCCTCAGATACAAACTTCTTAAACTGCGGCAAAGCAGCCTTTCCATCTTTGTCGTCAGAACTCATTCTATTTTACTGGTACTACAAAAAACAGCATATATTGAAATACAAATCTACTCATTGCACTTTATATTCTGAAGTTCAAACATTCAAATTACAATAGAGGCCTTTCACAGCTACGTCAAGCCTTTGCAACCATTAGCAACACATAGCCTGACATCTAAATATAGCCCAAAATGGCGTCTATGGTGCAATATCATGCAACGGTTAGTTGTGCATAACAGACTTCAAAGTACCTCTAAAAGACTGCAAAGAAAATATAGGGACATGTCCTGGGTGGTTCTTCAGGGTTCTGTTACGGGAGGTTTTGCCACTTCCGGTTACTGGTCGGTGACTGCCGGGGCAATACGCTATAACCATAAGCCATTGTGCCATTGGACGATGCTACTTTAGATTGTAAGCTATGCGTCAATAGTGGTTACTAAAGCTATGACGTGGTTTTGCAAAACCTCTATATAGGGAACTTAATGTTCAAATATAAAGAGATGTTACCATATAGTTACCAGCAGTTTTGTACAAAAATTTGAAGGGAACCCATCATCTTCATTTTAAATCGATCACGCCTGTGTGTAGACATGGTTCCATGCAGATGTAGGACACACAGTGAAAACTTCTGTAATCAGAATAAGTAGCAGAGCATCCAGTCGAACAGCCACATACATGCATGCATTACATCACTCTTTGGGGATTCAATTTAACAATGATTTATGATCAGCTTCATTGGCTCTACACTCTTCCTGCTAACAATAATCCCATTACTTGCCGTGCTGAGCACTCGGAGGATTACCACGAGTCTTGTTTAATATCATAGGAAATGCAATACTACAGAGCATAAGTATTTGTCAACCTTAAACTTCCCACAAAAAATTACAAGCACCCCAAGACAAGTACGTAGACAAGTACCACTACCACCTGTTAATTTTTCTCATGCAGTGTAATATAAATTATTATAACTTAATGCAGTGTAGGCTACTATAATAATAATAATGTATTGTCAACATTGCGACTATTATTACACGCGCGTTCAGTAATGTTTATAATTTATCAAATTCAATAAACCGAATGAATAACAAGAAAAAGCTTCACACGAAACTCGTTACAATCAACCTAGGTTACCTAGCACTGAATAAACCTCGAGGGAAATTTTCACGTGAAAATAAA
>JAQFYQ010000404.1:0-17563 GCA_034694885.1 Buchholzia appendiculata | reverse complement strand
TCTTTTCGATTTTCCTTGCTCTATCACCTTTAGTCTGTCTTTCTTCTCTATCACCTTCTCCCTTTCTCCTGCTTTTTATCCTTCTATCTGTCTGTCTATTGCTCTGTCACCTTCTATGTGAAAGGTGCATGCCTACACCTCCTAGCAAGAGAGACACACAATTGTGTAGCGATACTTGGCGCGGGGTCGCCAGTCGGCTATTGATAAACCCGTCACGCTTCGTGCCACAACACACTAGACCCATTCTTACACACGCTGACAGACATTTCAGCTTTTGTCAACGTTGCTATAAATTATTGTCATTCTTGTCGACAATACCACATGTACGTCTTCTTGTGTGTACCAGGCCCTGCAGTGTACCAAGGCATTGTGTACCAGGTGTACCAAGAATGTGTACAACTTATGTGTACCAGGCCTAGGCTACGGCTGACTGCGTGTGTTACATAGACGGACGGATCGATGCTTGTATTGTTGAACGTGCTGGCGACCGACGTGTTGGTTGTGATAAAGCAAGCTTTGTCCTGGCGACTAGACAATGTAACAAGAGTGACAATGCCGTGTTATCTTTGTGTCGTAGACCCAGAACTGCACCATTACATTGTTTGACCGATCTGGCGCATTTCAACCAATCAGAGCTTTTAAAATGGTTTATCAGTAAGTGTTGAGATTAGTTGAGATTCCTCATCGCGGTTAAGGAATGCTGCAACTGTGTCCGCGTGTTTTGTGCGTCGCACTGTGAACTTTATCAAGTGGTTGAAATATTTGAGGTCCCCTATGCAAAGTATTTCTTTTGAAAGACCTGAATACGATCCTATTATTTTGTAAGTAGGGAAACAGGATATAACCCCTCCCATCGGATAAGCCCCCTCCCCCCAAACAGGATGCTGAAATCGAGTCTAGTATGTCTACAAAATCAGTCGAGACCTCAAAACCTTGCTTGGAGCGGGTATTACATTCGTGTAGTGGATAATAAATTGTTGGGAGATTTCGAACAATGTAGTGGTTAATAAACTGTTTGGAGATATCGATCGTGGTAGATTAATATATTATTATTATATCGAGGAATCATGTAGCTAATAGAGATTAACCTCCCAAACACTACTGTGGATTCGATTCTTTATTGACCGTTTATACCGATTTTTAATCTCCTTTTTTAAGAGGCAGATCTTTCCCTACTCAAAGTGCTTTGAAGGCATGTTTTTTTGCTTGTGACCCTTTTTGTGACTTGTTTTCTTTGTAGAAGTTACGATGATGACAGATATCTTGGCGAGTGTACTCAGTTCATTGCAGCAGGGTTTTTATGATTGTGCCTCGCGGCTTGTCACGGATCGTAAAAGTTCACAGGAGAACAGCAGTTGGCGGTTCAGTTAGGCGATTAATTGTCGTGCGGAGTAGCCTACATTAACAAGTTACAAACTGAACTTATGACTTGTGTTGAGAATTTAATTTTTCCTAATGCGCCGCCCATATCACGACATTTTAGTTTCAATAGAATCTGATGCTATGCTATGAAAAATCGCTAAATCAAGATCATGCTGTATAATTATACAGCAAATAGTTGTGTGGTATATTAATATATATATATATCTTTAATTCACACTTCACAGTGTAGCAGAACATCAAAATAATAAAAAACAATGTGCAACAAACAAAGAGAAGTAACTGTGCAAACATACAAAAAGGATCAGTTTCGAAAGACAAGCAACATACGAATGATCATATAATCGAAATTGTACTATCTAATTGTCTAATAATAATAGTAATTATGTCGCCGAATGAAGTCGTCGTCAGCGTCGTTTTACATCAGTTTTTTGCCAGATATATATTCAATATATATATATATATTAACAAGATTTAATGTCAGAGATGCTGTGGAATAAGCTCGTGTCGATAAATCAATAATGAGTGTGTGTTACAGTACTGCTTTAAACTTAGCAAGACACATTTTATTACCGAATGCTCTCCCTGTCACGGACCAATCCCACCTCTTTGTCGATCACGTGGTGAAACACATTGAGGATTTTCGAAATTTATTTATTTTACATTTTGTTTAATTGCTTCGTTAAATAAACTAAACTGTTATATATAATTATGTGTACACACAGAGATGATGGCAGACAAGAGACAAGGCATCCAACAGTCCGTGGAGCCGGTAACCTCTTCCATGCGTCTCCTACAGCCTCAGATGTCTCCATCAGATCACGTGATTGCAGCCAACCAATCAGGTATGGCGCCGAAAAGCAGCGTCTACGACGACGACATGAGCTGTCGGACGGTCTACTACATAGCCCCCGAGCAAAGCGACTGGGCTAGATCACATCACGGGGACAAGTCTGCCCCAAGCACGGACGACGACCTGTCATCGAGCGCGTCGTCAACTCCTGCACCACACGAACGCTACAGCCCTGACGACAGGCGACAACAGAACGTTGCCAATGGCAACGCTTATATCTCCAATAATAACAGTTATTACAACGACTATCATACTTCGACGATGCTCAATAACGAGCAGATTCAGAGATTGGGTTATCGTGACGTCACTAAGACTGTGACGTCACCACAGGGAGATGAGGGATACGAAGGGGGCGTGGTGAGATACAGTAATGGCGACGAGGCGGAAGCGGGAAGGACGGCCAATCACAACGCGGCGGTCATCAGTAAGAAGTCTGAGATGATGACTCGTATCAGTGACGCAATCTCTCTTGTTGCCCGTACCTCAGAGGAGAAAGAGCGGATAGTGTGTGACATGATTGCAGACCTGGAGAGAATGAAGGAAGAGATCAGAACGGAGAGAACGAAAGCAAGTCCGACGATGTCGAGGGAAAGATTTCCACCAGAGTCTAGGCTCGGATATCAGCGCAGGTCTCCGGTGGAAGGAGTAATGGAAAGAAGTAGTGCGAGCCAGCAGCGCAGTGCGCCGTATAGGATCCCGTCTCCACGGGCGACTGCACCACTTCATCCTGCCCAGGCGGGAAATTTTGCATCCGTCCAATTCCACACGGACGTATCCCGGGTACATGACGTCAGAGAAGCCCCAGTGGCCCCACGTTTGAATGGAAACCTTTGGATCAGTGGTAGCATTGACAAAACTCATGTGGAACCTTCGCGCCCTGAGTCCACGGCTGAGATACCTCTGAATCTGAGTAGTGGCCATCAGCAACTCAGTCTGTCGCAAAGAATTCAGGGAGTTGATCAGCCATCATCCAGGAGAGTGTATGAACCTGTCTGGGAAAGAGATCAAGAGCACCCGGTGAGGTTCACATCCAACGCTGAGAAGATAAGCCGAGCCCAGTCTTCAAACGAGGACGAAGAAGAAGATTTTGGTTCTCCAATGCATGTCAGCAGTGTTGCCATGGCGTACGGAAGAGGCGATGTATCGGGCAGAGATGTTATGACATCCAGTTCACAACAGTACTACCAGAAGCAGTCGCAGAGCCTTGTTCAGCAGGCACGTTATCAGAACAGTGACATCAGGTCTCAACTAATGGACAGATCGTACGATCCATCATCTGATCCAACGCTGACATCTGCAAGACATCACAACAGTATCTCAGTCAATCGTGAACAAACTGATCGCCAAACTGAGTCCTTTCAGATGGAGAGATGCCTCAAAGTTGAACCAGTGTCTCCTGTAGAACTCGATGACTTCCACGAGGCCGTCTTTAGATCAAGAAATGCTTCAGACTTCAGAACTTCTGCAGATCAGGTAAGCAATGTTTATTCAGTTAAGTTTACATGTGTTTAGTTTGTTCAGCTTCTTTATTTATTGTATTTATAGTATTTATATTTATATTGATTTATATTTTATTTTTATCCGTTTGTTATACTTGAATGTTTTTGTTGTTGTTTCTGTATTGGTAATGGCTTAATGGTTATTTTGACTCTTGATATGATGAAAAAATTTGATAGCATCTTGTCAGGTCGCAGAAAAATGTAAACTGTCATTGATGACAATACGCCCGTACTCAATTGAGTAGCCTACGTCGTAATCATCATCATGATATCATTTATCGTTCAGACTGGAATTGTCCACAAATTTTTGCTGCTTATTAAGGTAAGTTGGAGAACTCTTACCAAAATGAGTACAACAGAATAAGGGTGTTGTAACCTTATGCGATTGTTTTTGATATTAAAGCAAAAGTTATCCTACTTTTTTCTGAATTGTTTCAGAATTTAATCACATCAACTGTCGCTGGACAAAAAACTTCTCAATTCTTCTCTGGCAACAGCTTAGCTGCAAGCTTTACGGCTAGATCCCAATACTCTCCAAACAGTCAGCTGTCGAGCTCCTCTCGCGCCTCGTCCAATCACGAAGCTGGAAATCTGAACTCTCTGGGTTATGCACCGTCTGCCAATCAATTGCCGAATCACAGCAGTCTGCAGCACCGTCAGCAGCAGCAGCAGCTGAGCCCAGCAGCTGTTCACCAACAGCACCAGCAGCAGCAGCTTGAGAGACAAGAATGGGAGGACTTCCAGAACCAGCCAAGAGCTCAAGCAGTTCTTCAGTCAAAGAATGATGTCTCTTCAACTATGTCCCCGGGACGAGGTAAGCCTTCTAACAATCTGTCCAATCAAAACCTGTTATACACTAAATTAAATTTAAGTAAATTTAACAGTGGTTTTAACTGGTTTACGAAGAAGCATAATAACTGTTTCTGTGAATTTATATTTAATTTGACAGAAATTGAAATTCTGCTATTTTGTGCTAAGCTAAGCTGTTAGTTGTGATGGTGCCACATACACATTTCTACATCAGACTGGAGGAGAACATCCATGGCTTTGTTATTATAAACGCCAATAGAATTTTGCCCATATTTTGTGGAGCCTTAAAAATGAAAACAAAAGCGATTATCTCAAGAACATACCGCAGTGCAGAGTATGCCTAATGGACCTTTATGTAAATTTTTATGTATGTTATTAGAATTTGTTATCTGGATTTTTCAGTTATTTTCCCAAGTTCTCCATATAATTAAAACGTTTTGATATATTTTTTAAGGTTGCTTTTTGTACTTGTCTACTATCATATGTGTTCGTTTTGCTGTATATCTTGTTTACTCTTATATTTCTTTTTGCTGTATATGTCTTATTTACTTTATATAGGTATCTGTTTACTATATATGAACTGTTGTTTACTACTTTGTGGCCCAATTTCTTCTGGTACATTAGATCGACGCCCTGCCTGAAAGTATTTTTATATCGCCTCAGTGCAGTAAGGTTTTAGGCTGGGTACAATAAGATAGTTGCAGGTATGGGGTACGCCTACCTTACACTACAAAAGTTCCCCATTATGGTATTGTACCTAGGTAGACAGATGCGGCAGGCCTGGGCATTAGTAGACCGCTGGTGCGTAGGTAAGGGCTTTTGTCATTTTGTCACGAAGCATTTGAGATCGGTTATGTCTGTAAATGTTGCATTTCTGTTAGAAAAGTAGCATTCACAATACAATGGGGTATGAATAGAATGGTTATAATTCTTTGCTTGAAAAACTTCAGACGTGGCATAAAGTTCACATAAAATCTTTGTATTCCCCCTACCAAATCATCTGATACATGTGTCCTGTTGTTACTGCTTGACATAATTGTTAAGAAACAAAGACTAATTCTGTGTTATTGTCGATAACAATAATATATATTCCTATAGTTTGTATTAATTGCTGTATATTATTGTTTATTATTCTTTTCGTCTATTAATCAAAAGCACCATGGTAAACATGTTACTGTAGGTTCAGAAAGATCGTCAACAAAACCAAGGATGGTCCGCATCTGTAAAGCAAACAGAGCAGATGTTCAAAAGTCAAAGATCAAGCGTCCAATGAATGCGTTTATGGTTTGGGCGAAAGAAGAAAGACGACTCATACTGAAATCCTGCCCGGACATGCATAACTCAAACATCAGCAAGATTCTTGGTAAGTGTGTGTCTCGGTGATTATAACACTTTTTGCTTATTATACATGAGCATTGAGCAACTTCTAGACTGCCATTTACATGTTACACGACTTAGCAGAGTATATACTTTGTGAATATGTGAAAAATGAAGATAGTAAGCTGGGCAGATAAAAAGACAACTGATGAAAAACTTTATTAGTCACGTTGCATGAGGAGATGAATTATTTAAACAAACATTTGCGATCATAATAAAGAATAAGAGAATGCAGTTCAAGTTTTCTTATTATTTCCTTTTGATGAAATTATTGAGCTACAACAGCTTTGTGATATTCGGTTCATCATCATTCATTTGTGTCTACTATTTGATTTTTTAAGATATCTTTACTGAGCCCAGGTATGCATCTTATCTAATGACACTGAGGGCTCGTTGTGCTGGATCGGTGTATAAAATCTTGTTGAAAAACACCAGTGGACACAATTGTTCATCAGGACCTTTTAACATCCGCTTGCTAAAAGTTTCAACCTGAAACGGTGTTATGTTAAATTAGCATGTATTTGCATCAGTTTCTGGCATGTTGTGTGCGTTTCTGTTGTTAGGAGCCAAGTGGAAGGCAATGTCCAATGCCGAGAAACAGCCGCATTATGAAGAACAGTCGCGACTGAGCAAACTACATCTAGAAATACATCCTGATTATCGCTACAGGTAAAGCTTCTGTCCCTAATGCACATTTGTAATTAAACTGCTTGCTATAATAGTAGATGTAATGCTAAACAAGCATTTGATTACTGCTTCATTATAATATCCACAATGTGTGGAATTGTATTTAAATACTTGAGCTTTTATGAAAAAATTGGTCTGCTTTCCAACAGGGCATTTTATCAAATTAATTAGAATATTGGTATACATTTATGCAGTTAACAAATTATATGTTATTAGAGACCCAACGAAAAGTAAGCAGTAATAATAGACTCATAATTCTTTATGTGCAACAATGGGATTGAGATTTTTTGGTGTCCGGAAGGACATCTAAACTTAACATGCTGACTGTATTATACTTCAAAACTGTAATATAATGCACACCTTTATAATATAAAGGTGTGCATTATAGCTGGCGAGTGCTCATTAACTCAATAATTCTCTATCATATCTGTTTCCCATACAGAGGCTATAAATTCTGATGACCCGTAACTCAGACATTTAGACGTTGACAGGGATGTATTAATGATATAACTTTGATTTCACAATGTGCTTGTTGTTGTTCACCAGGCCTCGCCCGAAGAGAACCTGCATTGTGGACGGGAAGAAGTTGCGCATCTCTGAGTACAAGCAGCTCATGAAGTCGCGCAGACAGGAAGTGCGAAGAGTCTGGTGCAACTCCGCGCCAGACTCAACTCAACCTGGTAAGTCGCTTCTCCAATGAGATCTGAAAATTTGTCTAGAAAAATCTGCTAGCTGACTAGAAAGACATAACAAAAGTGGGAAACAAGCAGCTACTTTGAGATGGAAAGTATCAAATAAAAGAATAATTAGTAGAAATATACATTACTGCGCTATCAGTATACAGGCAGAAATTTCTTGTGCAGAAGGCAAGAGTTAGCTTGATAATTATTTTATCCCGTTGTTTTTCACTTCTAAATGATAATTATGCGATTATGATGATTGTTATGATGATTGTTATGATGATTGCTGCGCTCGTTGTGAAACTGGATTCGCTATGCGGACCTATTTGATGATAAATTGGACAAGTATTTGAAACTAATGTTAACAAACTTGCTTTGAAAACTACCAAAGCAAAACTAATCGTAATTGCAACAACTGAATGCATCAAGATATACAAACAGTACTTTGAATGCCTGTATGCGTACATCATTTTTATGGCCACTTATTTATATCGTTTCTAGTGAACCATTTCTGTTATTTACTCACATAATTCTTTTTCTCATGAACCATGAAAATAAAATTTAATGTCTTCATTTGGCTTTGTAGACCACAGGCCTCTCTCAAATCTCATCAACTACGCCGAGCCTGGCATCAACGGCGCACAGCTTCACGCGAACACTACGCTGGGAAGCTGTCGCTCCAACTCTACGAGTTCCACTATGTCATCGATGAGCTTCGGCTCTCCGTCCGATGACCCGAAGTACGTCATCATTGAAGATGAGCTGGACTGAACGCCAGTATGATGATCCTCGACAACGGTATGCATCTCACTCAAGATGTACGACCTGCTATATCTGTTCCATACATATACATGTGTGTGTGTGTTCGTTTTCTACTACAGTTCTGTACTCCAGAACGATCGAAGTTGTGCCGTATTTGCTGCTCGTGTTATTGAGTAGATTTAGATCGTATCGTCTTGTGTTTTAGTATTTGCAGTAGAATTTGTAGATTTATATTTAACCTGACTGTTGGATTCTACAAGATTTGTTGTTTATAAACTTGAATCGGTGAGTAGCCTTTACTTTTGAATGTAATGGTTAACGACGACATGCATATAATGAATATATTGTAAATATTACCTGTATTGTGTTATATCTGTAACAGTATATATCAGCTCTGTTGCATTGTAATGTATATTTTGAGGCAATGGTTTGAATTATTGCCTTCGATTTCGAAAGTATAACTCAGGGATTGAAACAGTTCTTGCTAAGCTTGGATTTGGAATTCAGTTTAAGCCAACATGATAAAATATTTGTAGTTTGTTACTCTAATATTCTTTTCATAAATCTGTAAGCTGTAGCGGTACCTTTGTGTGAGCAGTTTTGTTAGCTCAGGATTTCTGAGCTACGGCATATTGAATTGAGTGACGCATCATATGATCAATGCATTCTTCAGCTTGCGACATTTTCAAATTACGGTCCGACCAATGAATTCTCTGTCATAGAAGCAAATTTAATTACGCTTGTAGTGTTGATTCATGTACAATAGAAAATGAAAATTTAAATTTCATAGTCCATATACCCCGATTATTAACTAATTGTTCACAATTTTTTTATTATATTTTATATTTCGGTTTTTGGGAGCGTGGTCTTTTTGTTACAGCTAAAATGGTGAATTTTGCATTTTTAATGCCATAAATGCAAAGAAACACATACAGATAACAACATTCCTCACCCCCCCCCCCCCAAATAAAAACTTTTCTCTCTGAATCTCTTTCGTTGTTGCCTGTATGCGTTTGTGATTGAGGCTCTTTAAGTTGTTATTCCTCAACATCTGATCATTGTTTATTTATGTATGTAGATATTAGCTTACTTTATGTGACGAGGGAGCTGCCTTCAGGTTCTGTGTAGAACAGCTGCTGCTGTGACGTGGCAGTAGCTGAGACAGCTGCTGTGGCGAGGCAGCAGCTAGGAATGCAGCAGCTGAGGCAGCTGCCCACAGTGTGTGTATTCAGTAGTTTTCTAGCTGAACCGACGATATGCTGATACTTTCATGCATGAATCTCTCGTTGTATTATAAACAAATCCATTGTACATACTGTATATCAATAGAGCCAATGTATTTTTGTATTTATGTAACAGACTGTCATTAGTTGTGCACTTTTTACAAGTGCAGTTGTTGTGCACGGGCACTTATAGTTTGTGCAAATATTGTATGTGTAGTTATTCCATGTGCACTTGTTATATGTGCACTAATTTTGTGTCCACTTATTATATGTGCACTTATTGTATGTGCATGTTGTGTATGCACTTATTGTATGTGCACGTATTCTTTGTGCTCTTATCGTAGGTGCACGACTCGTATGTGCAGTTGTCCTATGTCTCGCTGTAATTGGTTCGTCACGTGGTGATGCCAGTGATGCCAGTGTCATGCTTTCCTTTAGTGCCCAGTAGTTTATAGTTGTGCTGTATTGACGACGATGATTTCTATCATGAACACGTAATACTCTTTCTATGTTTGTGCTGATAATTATATTTGTGTTTTGTAATTTTGTGAATAGTGCGGTCTAATTTTGTGCTCTTTATTTTGCATCTTGATTTTTGTAAAGCACTGCTAGTTGAGATTTAAAACAGTGACAAAATTATTTGGCATACTTTTAATTTATTATTACAGTTGATATTTTAAGTTACAATATTAGTTACAATTATTTTGTTGTTGCATATACTGTTCATTTTATTATTATTATGGCTTATGACTGATTATTTTAATGCTATTTTTGTATCATAATCATCATCATTTGTCCAGACTTAGTTTATCCTGAGTTAGCTAATTAGTTCAACTAGGGCTGATACATGTTGGCTGGATATTACAAATATTTTCTTGCGTAATTAGAAAGAAATTGCCGACGGGCTTGCTCACGATGGTTAATTTCCGCATAGCATACGTCAAAGCGTATGACATTCTAATTTTTAGTACTGAAGCAAACTTTTACAGCCGGTGCTGGCCTTCCTGACTCCCAAAAAGTCTCGTTACTCGCCTTTATATAATATAATATTATTTTAATATTTTATTTGTTTACAAAATATACTCGATCAACATAATGTGCAAATGATTGTAATTATTTGTCGATAAGGATGTGAATTAACATCTGATGAATTGGAAGTTCATCTAATGAAGAACTTCTGTCCTATATGCTTAGTATGTACGTAAGATGCACTTCTAACACACCATGCGTTGTTAAGGTACAAACCCTACAAAATCGTAGGCTTCGTTAGAGATGTAAATGGGAGCTGAATGTTGTTGGAAGACGAGAGATAATATTGTTCAGTTAACTTTATGTCAGGTTGGGGTCTTGCGTACTACTTTCATTTGTCAATAATTGTCTTGATGTAATCGTGCAGTGTTGAAGCATGCATAAGACTGTACAATAACAGAAAACAAGGTACTGCTATTGTTTACCTCAAATCAAAAGAATAAAGCTTGTGTAAGCACCTTTTAAATATATTGAAAAGTACACAATTGACCAGTGTGAACAGCACTTAAACATGTTTGTTGGCTTAATCATAGCTTAGTATATTCATCTCTTAAACCTACTGACCTGTGTAAGCAGCTCTTAATCCTACTGACCACTGTAATTATCTTGTAAACATTTAAACCCTTTGATTAGTGTGAACAACTCTTGATTGCCATTGTCCATTTCTCTCAATGAATCCGACTTAGAACACAGAGATATCAGCAAAAACGCACTATAGACCACCTGAATGCTCTAACAGAAAAAAACTAAGGATGGCAATCAACAATGATTTGGCAGTACACATTAAAATCAGTAGGCCTAACAAATGTTAATCTTCAGATTTCTGATGAAATCCTACACCTGATTTTGTATGAACTCGATTTTGAATTATATTAATGTGCGAGTATATGTGTAATTAGAATATATTTCATGAACTGTGATCGCGTGAAACTGCCATACATCTGTTCAGAATAAAAATAACCGATGTAAATGTTTTTTTCTGGTTAGTTTTTCGCTGGTCGATCAGAAGTTTAAAACGTTCTTTGTAATATAAAAAAATGACTGTGTTTAATACTTGTGAGAATTTCATCGTTGTACCACTGAAGATAAATGAATTCCATATTGGATGAATTTTGATACTAATTTTGATGCTTGTGTTTTGTAAATTAAGAATTAAAAATTACTCCTAACAGCTTTATTTCATTGTTATATTTTATCAACTTTAATTTTAGGTAAATCCTTGAGGCTAATGTACAGGTATGTATGCATGTATGTACAGTGTATGTATGTATGTATGTATGTATGAAGCATTTCCTTTCACATGCGCCATGCGTACCATGACTCTCATCATGATATTCCGAGGCGCATAATTTCTAATCACCTCAAACGGGCCTCCGATGCTGCATTAGCGATGATTTGTTAACCCCAGAGTCCAAAACTTTAGTCCAGATGTAATTAAAGAGGAATCCATTGATGATTTTAGTCAACAGAACATAGATATAACCAAAATTTATTTAAATCAAGGTCTCTGCGACTGAAATACATACAAATATTACACGATACACAGAACTGCGTAACTAAAAATGTACACACATTTAATATAACAACATCGACTATTCACTGTAAGCTGTATATAAAGGCATAAACTACAGGCTCGGGCAGTAGCAGTAGTAGCCAGAAGCTTGCAGAGAAATGAGGTGAAAGAAATATGTCATGGATAACAAATTATAAAGATAGCATAACGACGGCAACAAAGCATAGATCTAGATTGGTTTTGCTATATTTAGAACATTCATCCATCGTCTTTGGGGTTGCATGATGTGAAGGTATTTGATCCGTTTGCCATATTTCAACACTTTCAAGGCCAGCTAAGCAGTTTTAAACTATGTTTTAAGAACATATTTTGGGTAGATAAGGAAAGATGTAACGACTTACGTATGCATTTGAAGAAAAATCAGATTAAGGTTCGACCTAATGAACACAGGCCTTCATACTTTCCATTTGACCGTTACATGGCCTTTTGGTCTTAACAAAAGCTAGTAACCAGCATGGGTACTTAAACAACAAATAAACAAATTCGTTTTAAATAACAGAAGTGTGGGGAAAAAATTCTAAAAGAATCCTGTATCCGACATTGCTTCATTTTCAATTCGGTCATTTTGTGGCAGCGAAGACTTAAGAGTTTTCTAGTCATACACCATTTGGAAGTCGGGTAAAAACTAACCATTACACTGACAACAGATTGCATCTAAACTTGGAAGCCAGTGGGTCCACAACAGCACTTTACAAATGACCATTTGTGGACCAGCGGTGTCGAAATACAGAAAATTGTACCATTTCACATTTAGTCTCAAACCGATTTCGTGAACAAATCATACCATCCTTTTAAATAACACGGATCGAGTGAATTTAACTATTGAAGCTCGATATTTAGCATGTAGACATGACAGGGCAGTTGTTTCTGAACAGGATTTAGCATCAGGTATACGGTTTCTTATAGTAAAATAAATACTGTAAATACTGTCTGCTTTGTGCTGAAACAGGCAGCAATAGCCTCAACGTGAAACTCTGCATTAAGTGACAGCGATAAGCAGATAATAGCAGTGATCACGATAGTGACTAGAGTAAATAACTTGAACCGAACTTCACTAAGTGCACCCTAGTGCTTTGAACAGATTAAAATAACCACCAAATGTTGACGCCTGATAGGCTAAGCATGATGCCATCAAGTGACAAGCAAAGTTGTAAAGCCGTCATTTCATTTCGTCGCAAACATATGTGATTATGTCACTTAGTGCTGTGTATCTAGTAGCACATGAAACTATGTGAAGCTAACTTGTACACATCACCCAATGTGATACTCTAGTTGTACACATCACACAATGTGATACTCTAGTTGTACACATCACACAATGTGATACTCTAGTTGTACACATCACCCAATGTGATACTCTAGCTGTACACATCACACAATGTGATACTCTAGTTGTACACATCACACAATGTGATACTCTAGTTGTACACATCACACAATGTGATACTCTAGCTGTGCATCTAAACTTGCGAGTTGGAACTCGCTGGCAGACATGCGCACAGGTCCCTAAAATGTAATATTTTATATATTTACTACATTTGAAGTTAACAGCATCACAACCAGGTGATTTGAAACACCCCCGGTCCACCTTCAATGGGTTAATTGACGCAGATATCTGGGGGAGGGGGGGGGGGGTGAAAGCAAAATAAATTCATTCTCTCAATCGTCAAGATACAACATTGCAGTTAGGATTAATACACTCCTCACTGACATTGTCTGATGCCATGTGCCATTTGAAATAAGGCACAAGTCTTGTTAGAACTTGTTGGACTGAAAATGAAGCTAAAAATAAATGTTGATGGGGCAAAAGTTTAAACAAGGGCTTCAACTCTCCAGTAACAAGATCAACGTTACTAGTAGTAATGAGATTATTTGTGCCCAGTTATTGACCACGATGAATGAAAATATCTATATAAAATAATATAATGAATAAAATGAAATTAACCATGATGAATAAATATATTTGTGAGTGGGGCAACAAGTACAAACATAAAAGAAAATAATTTGTCTACAAAACTTTTACCACATCAAAGATAAACAGAGGATTAGAACGCAAAATCCAGATATTAAAACTAACTCAATCATAAACTAAATCATCATTCGACACAATCCAAAGCAACCTAAACCGTGCACTTATTCTTAGGGACAGCCAATAATTCTAAAACATTATGACTTTTTTTATGAACTTCTAAACCGCAGTCATGTCCCATTTTCAAATAATTTTGTACACGAAGCAAATTCCACATAACACGTCAAAACTACTTTCAAATGTGAAACAGCCGTTTTGGAATGAAATTGCTGCTTTCGGGAAACCAAAGTTTGAAAGAGGTTTCTGCATGTTCAAAACTAATATAAAGGTTTTGCCTGTTTTCTGGCTCTCCAAGTTTGAATCCATCTGTAAAAATATTGCTAGCCTGATAAAATGCTTCATTTGACCCTACCGCCCGCCCTTCATCCCCCCCCCCACACTATGTCGTACTCGGTCGCTCCCAGGCACCACATTGTAAAGAACAATCCATTCTGAACATCAAAACTAGGCAGAAAGAATACATCTAGCAGCAAACATACAGCGTTAGAAATTTGGCCAAGGTACAAGCCTTGTAAAAGTGTACTACTTGACTTCGTATTAATTTCCTAAATCAGAACACATAGTCGCACTATGGTTCCACATTGTCATGATTCTATCATTATTATTATTATAAATTTTGACATTAAAATGTAAAAAAACTGTCTACAGTATTTCACATTTTCATCCAAAAACTATTTCGAAATAGAAATTAACCCAGTAATGAAAGCAGTCATTATAATAGACTTCAGAACATTATGAATTTAACCAATAACTGCAATCAATTATATAATGTTTAAGTAACAAGCATTTTTAACTACAAGTAATATAGCCTACTAAATAGTACTAATTACTATCTCAAATAATCAAATTACACACCTACGGACACACATATGCACACAATCATCAACACAAACTAATTTTACTTGAACACAAACTAGTTTTGGGTAATCCAGAAGCATTCGAATGATCCAATTATATATGGAATGATTAATGATTCTGTTTATAAACTAAACGGAAAATAATAAAATATTTGAGAATATTAATTTTGGACATAAAGGGAGAAATCTGGTTAGCAACCGGGTGGGAAATATTGCGGACAACCTGGATTACAAGAATCATGAAAATCGTCATTTATCTCCTTTCTAGATTAAAGAGTGCCTGAACCATACAATCATATCATCCACACAATGTCATTTTATAATCATATTCCATCTCTGATCGACGGAGCAAATCGGACGAATGCAACCAGATAAACGACCCGGCAGCATATGTTCACCGCTCTCTTCATATTTCTGTTATTGCCTGAAGGAAGTATTTCCGACCAACTTCATCAAAACATACTAAACAGTCTAAGCGATAACTTCTAGTAAACCAATACATTTTGACGATAACCATTACCTAGCCTCGTTAAGATCCATTCAGTGACCCAGTTAAGAGCTATTTTGTAACCCAGTTTTGAGTCATCAAGTGACCTAGTTAAGATCCATGCAGTGACCTAGTTAAGAGCCATCCGGTGACCCAGTTATGAGTCATCGAGTGACCCAGTAATTAGTCATCCAGTGACCTAGTTAAGATCTATCCAGTAACCTAGTAAAAAGCCATTCAGTGACCTAGTTAAGGTCTCAAGGATAACAACAATTTGGCTATTACACCTCTACAGAACTACAAACTACTGTGCTAAATTTTGCAGTAAAAAATCACACCATTATATAATAGTATGCATTATTACACTTAAAATAAATAATGAAGTTAAAATTCGGTCAACAATGTCTAATAACAAACCCAAAACCATCCTCGTCGTGAAATATTTAATACAGCTCGATTAAATAGAATTGTACAAATACCACTCATTCCTTAAAATCTATTGTTTCTATAATGAATGTTTCACATTCGATTAATCACACAGATAAACATCGTAGAAGCGAGATGTCTTCAACAAGCATTCTTGCTAAGGTGATACACATAGCGTAGAAATGAAGCTAAACATCACAGACTTCCAACAACAGCAATAATATCCTACGTCTGCATTTTAACACTGCTTGAATAGATGATCGGAAGGGTTGATAGACGATGGGATGGTTGGAAACTTATGGGATTGGAAACCTAGGGGATTGAAACCCAGGGGGCTGGAAACCTAGGGGGGTTGGAAATCTTGACGAATGTGTGAAGCACATATGTGTCGGAAGTGATGGCAATCGCTGATTTTAAACTCAAAAATTTCTTCTTCAATATTTGTTTCTACATGCAGTCAATCTTTCTTATACCTTTCTGGTAGTATGTCCACAGCCACCTGGTGATGAGCTAAGAGAAAAGTTTTGTTGATAAAGTTCGTGTTACGAGATACCGTAGATCCATCCGACAACTTGATTGGATCTCATTTTGGATCTCCAAATTTATCGTGATCCGTAATTTAGAGAAATTGTCATTTCTTGCCTCTTCATACAAAAAAAATGAAGATTTTGCAAAGGATGGATGACAAATATGTCAAAGCGCTTCACACACACTGACGCACTAGTTTCAAGTCCTTAATTCAAGCACAAACCGTCGTGAGATGTTACTAGTGAATCATGCCTAGACAACAATCACTGGCAGTCAGCCAATAGCATGTATCACAATCTATCACCAATTTATCCTACTGTAACACGGCTTTAGCATTTATGCTTTCTGTACACCCACAGCACACAAGTACACCTACTTACATGCACACAATAACTGCACACAAGTTGCACGGAACAACGTGCACCAACCTGCACACTGCGCTAACTCTTGTTTCAACATCGCGGGTAACAAAGAGACAGAATAAACTGACTACATACTGTTCGATTGGGTAGAAACAATACAAATAAACAAATGAAGCGTAGTATAAACAGGTCAGAGAGATTATCAAAACTAGTTAAAAGTACTATCAGCTTTCCTCTGTTCTACAAATTATTCACTTTCGTACATGGGCATACAAAAGTGTGAAATACTGAAACATAGCTATCGGGCATCAAGAAATGACTCGCTATGTTCATTCATGTGCTAGACAACGACATTACTTGTATTAGGAACGGAGCTGGAAAGTAAAATGATTGTTTCCTTACATACAAAACAAAGAGCACTCCGTTTCCTACTCAGCGTTGAGAACAATTATATTAGATGTACAATCGGTTCATCATGACATGGAACTCCCAACCAATAATGACGAGCCTTCATAGATAATTACCATTCATAGATTACCATTCACAGATTACCATTCATAGATTACCATTCATAGATTACCATTCATAGATTACCATTCACAGATTACCATTCATAGATTATCATTCATAGATTACCATTCATAGATTACCATTCATAGATCACCATCCATAGATTACCACCAATAGATTACCATTCATAGATTACCATTCATAGATTACCATTCATAGATTACCATTCATAGATTACCATTCATAGATTACCATTCACAGATTACCATTCATAGATTACCATTCATAGATTACCATCCATAGATTACCATTAATAGATTACCATCCATAGATTACCATTCATAGATTACCATCCATAGATTACCATTCATAGATTACCATTCATAGATTACCATTCATAGATTACCATTCACAGATTACCATTCATAGAT
>JAQFYQ010000403.1:0-17579 GCA_034694885.1 Buchholzia appendiculata | reverse complement strand
CAAGCGTAGTAATACGCAAGACATATAACCATCGCCAGGACCTGTCTTCGGACAGAGCACTGTCATCATCATCATCACACAATAATTACATATATAATGTTTATATATGATTATTGTATATACATAATGATTATATACATACTGATTATAAGCAATATTGATTCAATGTAGATTGTAGAACATCGTACTTTGTATTAATTACTGAATTTATTGGCCATATGTTGCGACTGTTTTTTGCAAACAAAATGAATGAAAAAAGATATGACACAAAAGTATTTAATGTTGACTACCCAGAGCAGTAAATGAAATGACACAAGAAGTATTTAAAGTTGATACCCAGAGGAGAAGCTGGAGTAGAACGACATCACCCATGGCAGAGACGATGTGCAGGGCTGTGCGAGTATCCGTGCGACTATACGGCGTGTTCACGTCGTCGACCGTGCAGTGCGCGAGCACGTGAATCGTCTTTTGCACGTCACGTCGTGCAACTGCGTCGATCAATTGCTACAATACATGCAAACAGACTGATTGATAGAAGAAAAACAAATTAATTGATATAGGGCCCAAAACAGACAGATCGATTTAACGATCAAAGCCAACGCATTGCTTGATTGACGCAAATGAATTGTACTTTCATCAATCGGGCATAAGCCACGGTACGAAACTTCTCAGATAGAAAAACTGACAGTTATTCCCTGTTATTGGTAGTTTCTTTTTGGGAGGCGGCGGGATTAAGAATTTAAAAAATGTACCAATAATTTTGTATTTCACATAACCAACGAAATCCTGTTAGTTCAAAACATGATCCTCCTCATCATCATCAACACCTTACATCAATTTTTCCTTGTCAGGAACTGTTAGACGTAAAACAATAGAAACAATTGTAAAATTAAGGACAATGGAAGAAAAAGAACATCAACCACTTTAGTGCCTCCGATTCTAGTGACACAAACATCTAAGCTAGTTGCTGCTAATAATACCAGGGGCGCACAAGGGTTAACAAAAACTTACAAGAAATACGACTTGACATACTTGTGTTACGGACACGTCGTTATAAGGCAGAGGTGGAATGAATTCTTTCTTCTCGTACTTCGCTCTGATCCACCGTTCTTTCTCATCCCTGCGTAACGGTAACACAGGACAACAATTCATGCCACATTGATTCTCAAAACTCTTCCTCTAGGCACTGAAGTTATCAATCGTTTCAATTGCAACACATTAGAAAACTCCCGGTCATCAATTCATCTATTTATTCTCCAGACTGACGTCATCCACAAATAGCACTAGAGTTGATGAAAGCCGGTTGGATGCTAACAAAATGCATATCCACTGTGAGTATTGACAAGCTTACTTACAGTGTTCAAATTAAGAACTTTGAGCATATTTCTTTTTTTAATTGTTGAAAAGTTTTATATCCGGATGGCTCTCCAGCTGCCAGCAGTCTCACCGCTTTCCACGTTAAGCACATATAGGAACACACTCAAGCATTTCACATTTTTATTCAAGTAATATTTTTCAACCGGATGCCCTTCTTGATGCCAAAATTCTAATTGCTCGCCTTGTCGGGCACATGGAAGAACACTAATTACATCATTGATTGCATCAACAGACAAGCCATAGTCATCATCTATTCCACAAGTCAAGCCATAATTGCAACATTGATGACAATTCATGGCAATTAATTCGTTAATCATCGTGAAAGTGATAAGAACGAAATGTGGGGAACTCTTAAGCTAATAGTATCATGTCAGGCGAGGGGATGCCACATCACAGCTCCACTGTATACTATTAACATTGCCATCCTGCATGAATGATGCCATTCAATCACAAGAGGTAGAACAGAAATTGCAAAAAATAACAACAAAAGTCAATAAAAAAATTGAATCGGAGGTAAATGAAAATGAGTGCCTGGCAAACTTAATCCTATGACATAGCCTCATGTCATACTTATTGATCGTTCTTTCATGTCACACTACTTACCTTGGAGTGCTGGCTACAGGTTACATGCTTACCTTGGAGTACTGGCTACAGGTTACATGCCTACCTTGGAATGCTGGCTACAGCTTTACATGCCTACCTTGGAGTGCTGGCTACAGGTTTACATGCCTACCTTGGAATGCTGGCTACAGGTTACATGCTCACCTTGGAGTGCTGGCTACAGGTTTACATGTGTACCTTGGAGTGCTGGCTACATGCTACATGCTTACCTTGGAGTGCTGGCTACAGATTTACATGCTTACCTTGGAGTGCTGGCTACAGGCTTACCTTGGAGTGCTGGCTACAGGTTTGTCTCTGTCCCTAGGTGCGACCGCCTCCCACACACCATTAGCAACAGTGTTACCAATACACGTCATCACCAGGACCAACTCGGGCCTGTAAACACAGACAGACGACCAATCAGAGAGTGCGGAACTAAGGACCAATAACAGAGCATGTAACAAACAGACGACCAACTAGAGAGTGCAGAACTAAGGACCAATAACAGAGCACGTAACAAACAAAAAAGTCACTGCATTGACTATAAACTGCTCCCTATTACCGGAGCGATTTCTGCAAACTTGTCCATTTACAAGGGCATGCGCTAATCTTCTTCGGCTACTCATGGTGATCTAAACGTTCTTCGATGTAAACAACTCCTGGAGCTCGTGCATTTGTTACAGTCGATCCATCATCTGGGGAATAAATGTACTACAGCTTAGGACAAATTCAAATTCGATCCACCACCGATTCTGTAACAAACTTCAAAGAGATTTGTTTCATCTAGTAGATGATTCGTAATGTCTTGAACTAAATGATGCAACAGGCACAATTCAGGCAACATGCACGATTCAGGCAACATGCACGATTCAGGCAACAGGCATGATTCAGGCAACAGGCACAATTCAGGCAACAGGCATGATTCAGGCAACAGGCATGATTCAGGCAACAGGCATGATTCAGGCAACAGGTATGATTCAGGCAACAGGCATGATTCAGGCAACAGGCACAATTCAGGCAACAGGCATGATTCAGGCAACAGGCACAATTCAGGCAATAGGCATGATTCAGGCAACAAGTATGATTCAGGCAACAGGTATGATTCAGGCATGTTGAAATTTTCAATGTTGAAATACCTAACTTGATTTGATTCATTAAACAATTGATCACAACTGATCGCAGACGTAAAAATACTTGATTAAAAAAACATGTTCTTAAACTCGGTAAACAACGGAATTCGTTTGTGACGGACTTGGACAGCCCTGTATTAACTGCCCTGTTCATTAAGCCCTGTTCTTAATCTATTAATAGCCTGTGACCCTGGATACAGTTAATTGTGGTCGGTCTATTGTTTCAAGCTGTGTCCAGGCAGTAGTTCTATTTATAGCTCAGCGTGCAGCGCGGTGACGCCAAATACGAGAGGACAATGAGAGTACTCACGGCCAGTCGTCAAGGTCGAGAGATCGTACGCGGGACAGATGTGTGCCGAGGTTGCGGTGAGCTCCGGAGCATTCTATACAGATGATCGTGCCGAGATTCAAGCTTGCCCAGTCTGGGTCTACACAGTACGTAGGAACAGATCACAAATACAGCAAGACCAAAGAGCTAACATATTCAGTACAGGCAGATTTAGCGATATAAACTCTGATGACGTCATATAGAAGAACATACCAGGAGGTAAAGCTTAAGCTGTCAACAACATCACACAGCTCATCATACCACTCACTAGTTTAGATTCAATGGTCTGGTGAAAACTTGAACGCGATGGAGGAACGCGATGGATATGTAATCATAGAAGAACTTCAAAGATCTCAAGATAACATTTTTCAAGCAAATTGCTCAGACATCTGAAATTATAGACAGAAAAAGAATAGAATTATCAGTTTATTTCAGCTTAATCAGAGTAAAATAAATATAGCCATCTTCGTAAGATTGCATAACTGGTCAACAAATAATAATAAAAAAATTCTGGCAACTTCACAGAACTCTGAACAGGTGTTGTGCATTGTGTTCTGTCAATAAACAAGCTGCATGGCTTGGATGGATAGTCTTTCATCTTGTTGAGGTATGAAAGAAATAGGGAAAATATTCCAGTTGTGCCAGTGTACTTGAGAGCGATGATTCGGTTGGATCTATGGGTAGGGTAAGTTGATCTATGATTGGTATCTCAGAGCTTACCATCCTGTACCTCATTGCTTACCATCCTATATCTCAGAGCCTACCATCCTGTATCTTAGAGCTCACCATCAGACGGATGGTTAGACACCAGTTAGAAGAGAAACTTACTGAATGCGCTGCAGTCAGCGCACCGGGAGTTGCCGTCCACGGCTCTGATGTGAGCCGCTGTAGCCGCGTCCGCAGCCGCCGAGTTGTTGTTACTTCGAGACTACAAAGCACAACACACAACTCACACTTGCTGCCGGGTGTCAACTTGCAGAGCCCAGTTTATGCTAATCATCAGCATATAATCATCACGACAATTATAGTCATTATCATGACAATAGTCCTCATCATGACAATAGTCCTCATCATGACAATAGTCATCATCATGACAATAGTCATCATCATGACAATAGTCATCATCATGACAATAGTCATCATCTATCAATACAACATCACTTATCATATCAACATTATAGGAGTCTAATGATCCTAGTCCTATTTCTAAAAATCCAATCAGTTAACACAAACATATAACTCTGAGTACAACATTTTAAGGGTTGATTAAACTCAAAAATATATTGAATATTTTATAACATCCTCATCATCCTCATTTATAGTCTACTATTCGCCTTCGCAAGATGTCTGTGCTGAGCACAAGTATCAATTCTAAAAATGATATGCCACTTTAAACTCAAACTAGCAAATAGGCCTTCAAATAGAGAATTAAATAGGCCTACTATTGTTGTTGTAATGATTAAATAAACAACTCGAGGCCTGATGCACAATAAATGAGCAATGAGCAACAAGAAACTCCGGTTGCTACTCACTCCTGACTTGTTGCTCTCGTTGCCGAGCAGACTCGCAAGAATCTGTTGCTCAATAGCAACGACCCACTCCTCCCGTTCCTTAAACAAACAACGCAGAGAAACAACATTGTGCAACCAGGCAACCTGTTAGATTAAAGTATCAAGCTTTGAAATAAATCGTCATTCTCCAATTAAACTACATTTCAAACAGTGCTTCTAAACTTGATATCCCGTAAACAGACAGTAAATCCACCATGTTTTATTAAAACACTAATAAGAAATAATTAGTCTCGTAGCCTTGCATTACTAAACACTTGTTGAAATCTTTGTGGGCTCAACTTGATGAGCTACGGTATGGATAGAACTGTGTCAGAAAGGGAATTCGGCAATTAGATGTTGATAAAATGGCAACGATGCACACTTGTCCAAGTTAAATACAAAAAAACATTGCATTCTTCAGACACATAATTTCCTAACAAAACCACGAAATGCTGATAATGACTATGTATAATACAACATCCACTAATGATGAAGGTAATTCTCGTTCTAACATAACTATTTACTAAATAAATAGAACGATTCATTGAAGAAGCCACTCATAGCTGCAAGCTATACGTGTAGAGATAGGAGAGAGAGAAAGAGAGAGTGACGGAGAGAGAAATCAAACCTCAAAGGTGGAGGCGTCAAAAAACCACTGCTTGTTATCCAGAGAGACTATTGTGAACTCATAGCCGTCGGAATCTGTAATAGCAATCAAGTAAACAATCAAATCATTTACATCACAATCGAATCACTCGCCTACCTGTTTAACAACAGGTTATTTAACAATTTTCACTTCTAAAATTTTCGTTCTTACCCCTCAAACCTGATTTTTTTTAAAATGATACTTGGACACAGTGGTGTAGTGGTAAAAAAGCAGTGGGTATACTGTGGGTATACTGTCAGATTTTCCGTGGGAATACTCTCTGTATAAAGTGGGCATACTGTGCTCATTAAAAATTTCCCATGGGTGTACTCCGTATACCCAGTATACCCTACGACTACGCCACTGCTTAGACATTAATTTGATACATCACATGCAGTGCAGAATGACACAAATAATCAAATAAATTTCAATAATTTACTTCAAACTTCTAGGTATATCATCATCATCATCAGTGCTCTGCTCGAAGGCAGGTACTTGGTATCCATTTCCTCCACAACTCACGATCCTCTGCTTTCCTTTTCATTTGCGCAAATAATCCCTCCTCCATCAGTTCTTGAAGCATACTCTGTCTCGGTCTTCCTGGTCCTCTCCTTCCCCCAATTCTGCCTTCTATCACATCTTTTATCAATCCCTCGCCCCTCAACACATGTCCAATCCAGTTTTTCTTTCTAGATATATACATGTATTTTAACCTGTCATTCATTTGACCAACATTACCCGCAACCCGAAATCCTTCATAAATCTTGTCAAGTCTTAACCCAACCTACCTTGGTCATTCGAACCATCTAGACTCTTGACACCACTCCTTGCACGCCGGTGTTTCTTCTTCACATTTGGAGTGTCACGAAGAAGGAGGTTTGAATTCTTAGGAAGGACGTCTGGAGGTGGCAGACCAGACTGCTGGGAGCCTACATCAAAAACACATCATCATAACTTCTGGACCATCATTGAACATCCCAAGCTTATAAGAGAGTCTGATGAATATCCAAAGACAGATATTCCTGCATGAAATTATGTAAAGAGACAGATATTCCTCCGTGTGCTCAACAAGAAGAAACCGTAAGATTGCCGACAGCATTGCCGAAAGGCATCCGGCTGTAAATCTTAGCTTTGATCAAAAGTCAAAATGCTGTACGCATATGCTCTGCAGAGCCTAATCACCAGTCAACAATCCCAAATATGGAACGGAATCATTTGGTAATGTATAACTCACTTTAAAAAGCAATTCAATTAGCCCTAATGCTAATTATAGACGATTCCAGTCTGGACTATAAATGATTACGATGATGATAATGCAGCTTAAGTGATTTCATTATATGAAGCTTAAGAACCATGAAGTCAAGTCCATGAGATGTTAGAACATGAAGTCAAGTCCATGAGATGTTAGAACACGAAGTCAAGTCCATGAGATGTCAGAACATGAAGTCAAGTCCATGAGATGTTAGAACATGGAGTCAAGTCCATGAGATGTTAGAACATGAAGTCCATGAGATGTCAGAACACGAAGTCAAGTCCATGAGATGTTAGAACATGGAGTCAAGTCCATGAGATGTTAGAACATGGAGTCAAGTCCATGAGATGTTAGAACATGAAGTCCATGAGATGTTAGAACATGAAGTCAAGTCCATGAGATGTTAGAACATGAAGTCAAGTCCATGAGTCGTGAAACAAAAGAAACAGCTGACTAAACAGCGCAGACTCTGATCTCTCTCTCCGTAGGGAGCAAGAGACGAGGACCCACCTGGAAGCTGTCCACTACTGACAAGCGGGGTGGTACGAGGGACCTCCGAGCCTCGTGGACGACCCCCGGGAATCTTCACCGTCGTGTGCATCAGAGCGATCTCTTTACCATGCTGATTGTCCATGAAGTCCTAAGCATGGAACATTTCTCAGCTAAACAAACTGCAAACATTTCATGAAGACTTCGCAGCTCCAACTAGACTGAAATAAAATGCTCATAGCTGTCTACTACAATATTTCAATCACTGCACAGTTTTTGAATAACACAGAATTTTGAACACATCAATCACATCATCACTATCAATCACATCATTACTCACATCATCACTATCAATCACATCATCACTATCAATCACATCATCACTATCAATCACATCATCACATCATCACTATCAATCACATCATCACATCATCACTATCAATCACATCATCACTATCAATCACATCATCACAATCAATCACATCATCACTATCAATCACATCATCAAAATTTTATGTCTAGATTTCCCTATGCCAACAAGTTTCTATATCAGACATATTTCCATAACAGGGACAATGAAACAAAAATTTACCTCAAACACAACTGGTAAGTAGAAAGCGAAGTCCGTGTTCAGTTGAACACGGATTACAAGAATGTGCATGCTACTACAGTTTTATGTTTAGTTTAATTTATCTTTAAATTTCAGATATATTTGTCCTCACTACACATCAGAGAGAGAGAGGACAAGGACGAGGTCAAGGTCAAGGACGAGGTCAAGAACAAGGACGAGGTCAAGTAAGGGAACAAGGACGAAGTCAGGGACGAGGTCACGGATGAGGACAAGGATGAGGTCAAGGACGAGGTTAAGTACAAGAATAAGGACGAGATCAAGGACGAGGCCAAGGAAGAGGTCAAGGACGTACATTGAGTGTTGGAAAGTAAGCGAGTCGACCGTCGCTGTACAGAGAGACGTATTTCTTCTTCCAGTCCTTGCTCAACGGCTTGCCACATTTCTTGTAGAGGAATCCCTGCACAACAAATAATAATGAGCTGACATTTGACCATTAACCCTAAAAAGAATTAATGTTATTGATGTTAGTAAATTCATCATTAATTGTACAATTATCATTATAGTTTATGTTCATAATTTTCTATCAACAGATCAAACGTGTTGATGTATGGGGGGGGAGCGACTTTTGGACGTCTGTGCTTGCAAGTCATCAAATAACTTGCATGTCCCTACATTAGCACATATACGAACCCAATAAAGGCGCATCACATCTCAGAGATTTTGTCTCCGACAGACAATAAGAGGCGAGAGTGTTCCTGGGAGATTATACTTCAGTACACGGTCTATAAATTTCAATAATAATAAGAAAAAAAAATAACACAACATATTTATGCAACGCAACTAACGACATTCTTATAAAATAATACCAAGATGACAACATGTGCACAGTTGCTGCTATGAAGTAACAAAGAGAAAAGCAGGACTGACCTTCTTGCAGAGCGTGGCACCGCCCACTTTAGTACCGCCTCCACTGCCACCGATACCGTTCTTCACCTTCCTGTCTTCCTCGGATTTCTTCTGCTGTAAGAACAAGATGCACAATAGTCAGTCATCGTATGACAGTCAGCCAATCAGATTTCGTAGTAGAACCAATAATTTTGCACGCGCTCAGGCTATTGCAACAGCTAAAGTAGTTATTCTCCTAAACTCATCATTACTTGCCAACTAACGGTCATGTACGGAGGGATTAGTCAGACGTCAGAAAAATATTTCCTCCTCGTATCCGAATTAAAAACGTGTCAACGATTACTTGAATCAAATTCAATGACAAAAGTAGAGGGTAAACCACCACATGTCCATTCTCAGCACAATACTTTTTTACTTTTCAGCAAGGACAACTTTTGATGATAAAGAAAACTGACATTAATTGTTGATGATGAAGATGCTGACGTTGAAAAGAAACAAAAGTAAGCCTGATGCCCTTCCTGACCCCATGTTCATCCATGTGGTCACGTTGTTGAGCACATGGATGAACACGACGACTCTAATACAAAGTCCAATTATCACAAATATAGTTCATCAAGGATTAATAAAAACAGTTACATCGTACTACAGAAAAGAGTGGCAACTGATTGACCTATGCCAACATCAGTAATGAAAAAAACGCATCAGCTGATGACAGAATGATGATAGTAAATAATATCATCTCATCACACAGCTGCCATGTCTATCATATGCTTATTTCTTTGCATTTCTCTAAAAAAACTTTTTCAACTCATTTAGGCTAGCCATGCCAAATCTTGGTGGCTGCTTCCCAACCCTTCTGCCCTCAAAACATCTTCTCAACATTCCTCAATCCAAACCCTATCCTGTTCTGCCAACACTACGGTCTCAGCTTAAATTTTCTTCCTTTGGAGATTTTGAAATGTTTCTTCGTTTGTCCACTGGTTCTTGTAATTAAATTCCCTAACTCCATTCCATTTTACATTTCAGAAGTTTACTAAATACAAACAATAGATTTCAATAGAGACACACAAAACCATCAACATGATATGCAGAACAGAGTAATAGTGACGAAGATAAGTGATCATTGATTAAAAACATTGATTCACAATGCTAAAATAATCAAAATTAATTAGAATTGTATGTAAAACACAAATCTATTTATAGACAACATGAAATGATGAAACTGAAGACAAAAATCAGACAGAAAAATCATAGAAATATCTCTCTATGCTGATCAAGTGCAACTAAATCAAAGCCAAGTATAGGAAGATTAAAACTACAGATAAATAAAAATAGGAGATAAATATACATTGGCAGATCAGATATAAAGCATCGCATAATCTACATCAATACACTAAAGCAAAGCCAGGTAAATAAAATAGAAATTCTAAGGAAAGCAGAGATACATGTAGAGGCAGATAACATAAATATGAGATCAAAGTCAACAGGAAAAATACCAAAATTCTATCTACGAGGAGAGTGATGTTTTGCAAAGCTCAACCGATTTTGAAAGACCATATAAGCAAGACAAGGTTTTCATTTTGCACAAATTGGTATTTTAGGACCTCATCAAAAGATATGGACTGAAAGCACGTATTTTCATCTACAATTTCATTCTATTCTCACAGCACAATCGATAATAACTGAGACAGCAAAGTGGAAGGGATCAAATGAAAGTTAGTAACTGAATAAACCTAAGCATCTTAATGATGCAATTACAGTACTGTCGCACAATGCTATGAAGCAATGTCGCAGATTGTGGGGATTCAATTACTAATTAGTTACAGAATGGACAGTATGAACTTTGGTACAGTATGAACTTTGGTACAGGTTCGATATTCTCACTCATTCAATGGAAAGATCAACCGGACTGACTGTCAAGTCAAACCGGACTGACTGTCAAGTCAAACCGGACTGACTGTCAAGTCAAACCGGACTGACTGTCAAGTCAAACCGGACTAGACTGTCAAGTCAAACCGGACTAGACTGTCAAGTCAAACCGGACTGACTGTCAAGTCAAACCGGCAGCAAGACATGATTAACATAAATTGGTAGAAAGTTGTTAGAAAACACCTGTATACAGTTCGCAGTTATGTATACATATGCACACACTGTATTAGAGAAGGCACTTACAGTGAATATATTAGACCTGCGCTTGCTTTTCCTAATCTGGTTAGGAGTAGAACCAGGTGAGGAAGAATCCCCTCCTCCTCCCATCCAGACACTGGAAGTAGGTGCCAGGTTCGTCTCCCCTACTTGTTCCTAGACGTGCCAGCATAGAATGTATCAAGTATGGAACATGTTGGGGGGCTTGAATTAAAGCACCATATTTATTTATAAACTTTCTACATCTTGTCATCCATGGGTTCCATGTCAATATGGGTTTGACATTGATCACAAAATTCTCCATCCAGGAATAAGCATGTGGTTAAGTATGACTATGGACAATCAGGCCAATTGCATTAGCTCGCAAAACAGTCATTTCTAATATACAGCAAAACAATTATATTTTTAAAACACTTAAGCATAGCTTTTATATTTCCAAGTGCAATCAAATCAAACATCAACTGAAAAGGCCAAATAGTTATTCGTTCATTGTAGTCCGACAATAAGAAAGATCAATAATATTGACGTCAACATATTAAACCTTGCGAAAAAATTAACACTATCGGATTCAAACTTAAAACTTGTCAAGAAAAGCCTTGATGTCCTTCCAGTCACAGACCCATGTCTTGGTCTCCACACAATTTACACACGTGTAAACCTAAGGTGGATCTAGAATTTTGCAAGGAGGGATAAAACGGGTAAAGCAGAAAAATGCATCAGAAGATAAACAGGGAGAGGCACAAAGCCCAACCTTTAGACCAATAATAAAAATAACTGGTAGCTGTAAAAATAAAACAGCGCATGTAAACTTCCTCGACGGGTCATACCTCCTGTCCCCTCAGCCTGTCATAAATATGCCCCACGAATATTCAGTGGAAAACAAAAAATGTTCACGATGTGTCTTAACCATGTTATGCATTTCTAGACACAACCTGTATCAGATATCTCTCTAGAGCCTCCGTCATACCATCCAATGCATCAAATACCTGCAGCCTCAACACTAAGCCTGCCTTCAGTTCTTTCTTTATCGTTGAAGGTCTATTCCTTTGAATTAACAGCTCGCACAGAAATCAGCATAAGATCAAGCAAAATGTATCTCATCCATCCAACTCAATATACAAAGCCTGATAAAATCACTGAGACTTCATTCATCTCCAGATGTGATAGGGAATGCTAATTAATCATGTTACATCATTAACTGTACTGTAACATTCCATTGTTATTTTTTAGATAATACAAATAACAGTAACGTTACATTCGGTTAGTCTGCAAAGCTAACACAAGAGTTTCAAGTTTCACATCGTTATAACACGGCGAAGGGTTTAGTTTCTCACACTGTTAAACACGGCAAAGCTTGACACACGTGAAATTTCACAAAAACGCCCAGTATAACAAATGTTAAACATTACAAAAGATCTTGTTTCCCAAGTTACATAGTGCAACGTTTCACATTATGTTAATGGCATAGTTTCACACATGTTAATGACATAGTTTCACACATGTTAATGACATAATTTCACACATGTTAAATGGCATAGTTTCACACGAATTAATGGCATAGTTTCATAAGTATTAAAGGCATAGTTTCACACGTATTAATGGCATATTTTCACACGTATTAATGGCATAGTTTCACACGTATTAATGGCATATTTTCACACGTATTAATGGCATAGTTTCACACGTATTAATGGCATAGTTTCACACGTATTAATGACATAGTTTCACGCTCGTTAAATGGTTAATGATTTTCACTCACGTTAAACATTGCAAAGAATGTTAGACACCGAAAATGGTTTAGATCGACACACACACACACATGTGATAGACAACATTAAAGCATATTCTGCTTCTCATGTGCAGTAGTACAAACAGTCGAGTGTGTCGAGGGGATGCTATATACTTCCCTTGTGATGCTGTAAAAAATACAGGCATTTGATTTTATCCTGCTGCTGCATTGCAATAAATTGTGCAAATTTTAATTTAGTTCCTTATTATAATCAAAATAATTTGTTTTCACCAACCAGTTCACTTTATACCAATAAGCTGTTGGGCACTAGATAATGGCTACTAACAACAACAACAACCACAACAACATCAACAAACTGCTGGCCACTAGCTAATAGCCTATCAGATCGCAACAAGCATATCAATTTCTGACTTCTGATCCTACTAACGCTTCAGAGATAAGATTCGTCCTCCTCATCATCATCATCGTGGTTATTTACCGTCCAGACAAGAATTGCCCATAACAAGGACTAGGGTCTAACTATAGTTAGTTTGATGTACTAAAACGTTTTCCTCCTAAATTAAAAGGGAACCGTTTACAAAAATGCTCAGAGAGAATTTATACTTTGCTGAGCATAAGAATATGACAGTCTTGCACAGTAGGACTCTTTTCTTAACAAGATAAAAATTGCAACACACATAACAATCGAGTCGAGTCAGGACAAGGTGCAATGTAGAGGATCCGAGATCAGCAATGGTCCATGCTCATATATGCTTTGCACCAAAAATACAAGCTAATCCACTGCAGCCACCGAAAGGCAACTCCAGACATCACACTTCACTGCTGTTAGTAAATGTCAAATAAATCAATCAAACTCATCGACAATTAGTCACTCATGCCCGCATTTAATCGCATGCGTATCTCAACAAAGTAAAGACTTCGCATGCAATAAAGATTCGCGTGCATTCGCGAAATGCACGGCAACCGGTGCAACTTACAAGGATGAGGCTAAACCTCGACTTGGTGCCAAGACGGCGCCCCAACTGCGGGACTGCGCCGAACCCATTGGGATGCGTGGCACCATTAGGACAGAGATGATCACAGAGGTCGGTCAGGTCAGGCTGAAAGATGAGTACAGTTTCATCAGCAAACGTGTACGACATGTGACATTCCTCACCACACACGTATTTAATAACTATTGGGCACAATGTCGCAAAGTAGTAAACACATATCGAGAATGAATCTCATGAATCATGCAAGTCTTGAACATGTTTCTGTTAAATATTCATGATACAGAGTTGCTATAAATAAACAGGCAAGTAGATCAACAGAGTAGTATCTAGGACCAGTAGATCAACAGACACATATCTAGACAAGTCGATCAACAGACACATATCTAGACAAGTAGATCAACAGACACATATCTAGACAAGTAGATCAACAGACACATATCTAGACAAGTAGATCAACAGATACATATCTAGACAAGTCGATCAACAGACACATATCTAGACAAGTAGATCGCAGACACATATCTAGACAAGTAGATCCCTATATAAGACGACAAATATATAAGTAGACAAATCGATCAGTAGATCATTAAATAAGTAGGCAAGTAGCTCAACAGATAAGTAGACGGTTAGATCAACAAATAATTAGACAAGTAGGATTCAACATTTGAAGTGCAATCGGAATTCTAAGCAATAGCTTACACAAAAGCTTATAAAATACTTTTAATACAACATTTTACCAGTATATCTACAGTGCAAAAATGTCAACTATAATCGAGAATTTGAGTAGCAGGTTGGTTAACAACGAAACAATTGAAGTGACCGCGTAGTTGTCAATAATAATTACGAAAAACTGAGGTGTACAAAGCAGCTACAAGCACGTGTGAACGGGTGAAACTATTTTCACAATTCGACAACAGCTACGACTAGACTACAGAATGAAAAAACCCGACAACTATAATTAACAGTTCGGGCTATGCGGAAGAAAGCAAGCAATTGTGAGCCGTGTTGAAAGAGCGAATAGACTGATGCTTACCACCACGCTTTTCTGTCATTTACGTGCAAATACGCGCAATTCAGTGTGCAATTACGACCAATTATGGACTACTGTAATAGGACAGATTTCTTCTAAAAAAGTTGATAGCTTGCTACAAATCATTCTGCATGGTATATTGCTTAGTGATAATAAGTAATTTACGTGTAATGTTTTGTGTAATTTTAAAATTATACTTTTCAGTTTTCTCTTATGATATGCTCCATTTTAATCATTGCCAAGTCAATACAAGTCAATGATGTATTGAAGCATTTTATATCTGTAATTAAGAGTACAAGATAAACTATAAACTAGTCCTCCCAGAGCCATCATCATTTGGACATTGTTAATTGAAACTTTCAACAATTCAGATATTAGAAGATACCAAAATGCCCACAATTAGCTCAATAAACCAGAAAGTGAAACACAAAATCAGCATACATTTCTGAATCTTGCGTTGAAAATGCACATACGCAGTTGAAAATGTTAATATAAATCTGTGCCCCATTGCACTAGAGAAAACTGACCATCTACAACGATTGCAAGACTACATAAGATCTACACTGAGACTGTTATACTACAGCCCTGGGCTTCGAATGTACTTGCTATACATGAAAGCTGGTGCACTAAAAGCAGAATTGTATACAGGCCAAGCGCAACTGCACCTATCCAAAGCTGTCAGCAGCGCCAGCAACACACTTACGCTGAAACTTTTAGTCGACTTGTTTCCCGCCTTGCGGCCTAGAATTGGCGTGGCAAATGGGGCAACGATGGTGGGTTCGGCTGTGGGTGCAACATGGAGGGACGAACGATTCGCCGAGGCATTCTAACAGAGAGGTCACGACAGTCGTCAAATAATTTCTCTCAAAGGTAAAGAGTGTAGTCAATGATTTAGAAACTTTTTATCATAAGACTGAATTTATAAAATACTAGGCACATAATAGTATTCTGCAAATTTAGCTACCCTTAAGAAAACAAAACACCTAAAATTAATAACTAAAAACATCTCGAGACGTTAACAACATAACGTTGCTGTAACTGAGAGCAATGTTGAACCTGAGGAACACGAGTAACCATGACGTGAACCATGTCTGCGTTCATTGTTCATGCATGAACGACAAACAACATGCAGAACAACCTACAGCTCTAGAGCTTCTGCATAACAATTTTTAAAAAAATGTTCACAGGGTTTCCCGGACACACAAATGGCTTACAACTAACATAGAC
Source organism: Buchholzia appendiculata (assembly GCA_034694885.1). NCBI lineage: Eukaryota > Metazoa > Annelida > Clitellata > Enchytraeida > Enchytraeidae > Buchholzia > Buchholzia appendiculata. The sequence goes on along the minus strand of JAQFYQ010000403.1, from coordinate 1,586 downwards.
AGCTATCGGTGATCAGTGGAAGGACTGACGACCGACTACTTACATTGAACGAGTTTGACTTGTGAACGTTTTTGGAAAATTTCTGTTTCCGCGTTAATATGGGAGTCGACGACGGAATAGACTGGAAACTTTTCATGTCACGAGGAGAGGACAAGACCTGCGGAACATGTGAGCATGATGAACATCATAAACAACATTCTACGTGACAAACAATCAAACTGAACAAACTGAACAAACTGAACAAACTGACACCTAAAGCAACACAAATTCAGACATATTTAAAGTAAAACAAATAAAATTCTACCGATATGACACATGCATAGGCTGAATCATGCAACGTACAACATATAAGAGCTGGAAGAAAAAGCAAAGTAAGATACCGATATCCAAACAGATATATTTACTGCATAGATAATCACAAACAACAAACACTGTTGTACTTATCTACATCAGATATTGTATCTCAATGTTGTGAATACTAAAAGACTTTTAAAAACGTTACTTTTACTAGTTCATCACGTTTAAAACTCCAGTTAATGGCACCCAATTGTTATTGTACAATAGACCGTTTTGGGATAATAATTTACTGTATAAATATCTAGCTGATTAAATGCCCGTGCGTGTCAGAAAAGCCTAAAATAGCACTGAATTTCGCACAAATTTCAAGTTTCTACAAAATGAAGATATACGCCGTGTTGATATTAATTTGATTGTTTGCTAGGCATTTGCTTGAAATAATTTGAGCTTTTGACGAATATTTTTATTTTGGGGGAAAATCTCAAAGGTTTGTGTGAAAGTCATAGACATTTTACAATGTACAGGACGATTTTCTGCCACACATGGGCGTTTAATCAGCTAGATATCAACACTATAAATTATTTTGAATAGACCGTTTTGGGATAATAATTTATCCCAAAACGGTCTATTCAAAACCAAGATATCAGATTAGAACTGATACATAGGCAAATAGCCTAGTCTGTGCCATTTCCCTCCATTTTGTGTGAAAGTCATAGACATTCAAGCTTTTCCGGTTCCGGTCCCGGGGAATGGGCGTATTTTTTTTTCTAAGAGCCAACTTTTGCAACCAAATTATTTTGTTTTCCTTTTAAGTAGCCTCGTAACGTAACGTAGTTTGTGTTTAAGCTTAGCTATTTTGCATGCGCGTATTGTTCTATTGTTATAGCATTTTGGTCGTTTAAAATGCGTGTTTTGTGCTTTTTTGCACACACTGTCAACATGGCGGTTGAGTTGTGAATTTATTTATTTTTGTATTTATATTAATTTAATAGTGTAAATACTAACGTATCGTACCGTGACTAACAAGTTAGGCGTCCTCTAACTGCAAGGTTTGTGGTGCAATTATTGTCATAGTTCTTACTTTGTCTATCGTAATTTTTGTCTAATCTGCTTGATTTCATCATTAGTGTAAGGAAAGGTGTATGTAAACCCTAATATTTATGTACAATTAGGTGCACATCGGGTGTTGCTCCACTGAAAACGTACCTAGCTTGACTAGTGTGACTTGTCATACTAGTTCCATTAAACTGCAGGGAATACGTGGAGACCCAAGAAGTGGTACATCGGGC
>JAQFYQ010000402.1:0-17592 GCA_034694885.1 Buchholzia appendiculata | reverse complement strand
GTAGCCGCTTCAATGACTGCATGCATTGAATTTATAATGAACATATTATTTCTGATGTGTTAATTGTCATTCATGTACGTTTGTCGTTGAAGAAATAAATACTACTACTACTACTACTACTACTACTACTACTACTACTACTACTGCGTGGTTTATTTGATAATGCACCTTAAGTTCCTAACGCGCCTTACTCAAATACGGACTTTCATTGTGAATTTGTGAGATGATTTTAAGATGTAAACAAATAAATTGGAACATAAGAAATTAAGAATATAAGAATAAATAAGAATATGTTAATGTTATTTTTATTTCTGAAGCTAATTTTGTTGGTATTCGCTTTCACGTTTCAATAAAATTAAGATAACACTGACTGAAAGACCTCATTATGACCAATAGTCCTGCGATTACAGCGAGTGCAACCTGTTTTCAGTGTAAAAATCCTAATGCATTAAATTTAAAAAAAACTATTAGTATCGACTGTATTGTTGTACAATCAGCATAACTGTGATTTGAAGTGGGTCCGCCTAAAATATGAAACGCGGAAGTGCGAAAATTTTCGATGACTATTATGCGAAAATGTTTGCGAGTCAAACCGGTTTAGAAGTGCCGACGAGACGCCTAATTTGCGAAAAAGAAAAGTGCGAACAAATATTTTGGTTAAATTTTAAATTGTTTTTCAAGCTTAATAAGCTTGAAAACGCATTCTATAAATCGGTTGACATGTTCCGATGAGGTCAATCGCAGTCTCGCAGACGAGATGAAACAAAATAATCGTTCTGCATGTTCCAAAAAAAATCATGAAAAAAATTGTTTTAAATGTTAAAATTTAAGGATGGAAAAATGTTCTATAAGCCCTACCCTAACCAAAACCCCAACCAAAACCCGACTTATAACCCTAACCCCAACCCTAACCCTACCTTAACCCAAGCAGTTTCCCATGCAGTGTACTAAAGTAAAGGAGAACCAAATAGTATATTTATCTTGATGCTGTTTGATAGCTGTCATTCTTGAATGAAGACATGTTGTGAAAGAGGGTTTACGTACACTTATAATTGCTTGCTTCATTTGTGAAGTATTATAAACTCGATATTGTTTGATAGTGATTTTGAGCTAGCTCAGAGATGCCACGCTTGCAATGGACTCACCATGTTCATCCACGTGTTTGAGAAATTGAGCAAGGAGATTGTTTGTGTCAGGAAGGGCATTCGGCTGTTAAAGTTTGCTTCAATCAAAATCTAAAATGTTGTCTATTTCAAAGAGTTTAATCATTTGAGCACTTGCCATTTCACTCCTATTATATCTTCAGGTCTAGTGAACATTTGGCAATATACAATCTAATTTAATTAGTCCTAGTAATACTTGTGAACAGTGCCTGTCTGTAAGATAAATAAAGATGATATTGGTACCGAGAGATTAATAAAATGCTAGGGTTAATTCTTGTTTGAAATTGTTATGATTTTATTGTGAATTACGTTGCAACGTAACTGTGGCTAAACTTTGTTCAAATTTGTTGTATGGTCCTTTGCAGGCAAGCATGGTTCACAGTTTGATCGAATCCTATGACCTGATGAAGCATATGAAGTAAATACTTTAAAATTGTGCTTTACATTAGTTAGTGTAAATAATAATATTAATGTTCATGCTGTGTATTTACAGTTTGTTAGTTTATTCTGTAGTCTGTGTTCGTTTACATGTGCTCAATCTAACTGTCAAAGCTGTGCTGAAGCCCAAAGTGTGCAGAATAGTAAACACTTTGCAAGCTGTTTAATCAATGTTATAAGTTTGATCAGACATGTCTTGTGCGTACGTAGTACTGACAAATTTGTTGTAGTGACGGCAGATCTTTTATTTACACTGTTTGTATCAATGTGGATCGAAACATTTCATGCCCAAAAGTTGTACACTTGGCATGGAATGTATGTGTGCATGTATGCATTTGGTTATGCATAACTTGAAGGCATAGGGTACGGTATATACTGTATACCTTCGAGGAATTGTTCTTTAACGTCAAATATCTTTGATGACGATTCGATGGTAAGCAGTTGAGTGACATTCTGATGTTGTATTGTTTAGAATTGTTGAACCGGTTGCAGCCAGTCGACGTGACCTAGAAATGTTTCATTCTTCTGAGTATCTCGACTGTCTGGAACGAATGAGCTGCCGAGGATCGGAAGACGACGATGATGATGATGATGATGATTGTGTTGATTTGGAAGAGTATGGCCTCGGTAAGTTTGACCTAAAATATTTATGTATTCAATACTCTGTGAAGTCAGTTTACAGTAAACTCTCCGAGTTCCTTCATCTTTTCTTGTGTGCATAGCATTTAAAAATGATACAAGGAATATTACATATAAAGTTATGCTTTGTGTTTCTGTTAGTTAGCAAAGTGGTATTTGAAGTGATCTCTTGTAATTATTTCAGCGTACGACTGTCCGATCGACAAGAATACGTTTGACTGTGTCAGTCTGATCGCTGGCGCCAGCATTGCCGCTGCTGATCTCATCATTTCTGGTCAGGCTGACGTCGTTATCAACTGGCCTGGTGGCTGGCATCATGCCAAACGGTATTAATTATTGCTTTGAAAATAATTTGCATAGTGCTTTAGCAAGTGTGACGGTTTGTTTTATGTGACAAAGTATCGCATTAAGCTGCTATTGATAACATATGTTTTCCGCTTGTTGTGTATTCATTGTATGTAAGATGCACATTTGTGAGATGTACTTCTAACGCACCATGCGTTTCCAATGTAAAAAACAATCATAGGTAAAATTGCGCGATAGTGTGTGTAATGTAACATTGCTGTCTACCACGGCGGGTTAGTGTGTAACTATGCGTACTGGGAAGGATTTATCAATTGGATTTGATTGGAAAGGGTAGCCTACATGTTAGCCAGTTAATATATAAATGTTAAAGATGGTAGACTTCAATTTTGTTGAGGTTGTTATGATGAATTTGAAGAGCAGTGACAGGTTTATGTTTGTGACAACCTTTTATGCTGGACCTCCGTGAAGAAAATAGGCACGGTGTTAATTGTTCCCTTCCATGTTTGGACAATTAATCCCTGGCTCAAAATGTACCTCCCTGGAACAAAAATGTCTCCCCTCTCCAGGGCGCAGAGTGGATGCAATATGTCATTGATTCTTGAAGACATAGTGCTTGCTTGCGTGCAATTATCTTTTGAGATATTCACTTGCCTTTGCTCTTGAACTTGAGATATTAGTTACGTCCTTCACAACGAAATAAAACTTTTCTTGTTGAAGCATTTCAAAAGATATTGTATATCACTAATCATGTTAAATATTTAGTGGTTATTCATTGTAATTCACTTGACAGAAGTTACATGTAGAAAAGTTTTGTGATGACGTCAAGCATATTTAAATAATGGCATTTTAATTAAGTGCTTTTTATTTGCATAGATACGAAGCATCTGGTTTCTGCTATGTTAACGACATCGTGTTGTGTATCTTGCGCTTGCGGAGGAAGTTTAGTCGTGTCCTGTATGTTGATCTAGATCTGCATCATGGTGATGGTAAGTCCTGTATGGATCTAGATCTGTATCATGGTGATGGTAAGTTCTGTATGTCGATCGAGATACTGCATCACGGTGATGGTAAGTGCTCTGTCCTGTATGGATCTAGATGTTCTGTGATGTTTTGCTATTTGTATTTTTTGTGTAGAATATTATATACAATAATTATTGTATATTGTCAAAGGTTTTTATTAGATTTTATCGATAAATTATTACATTAGAAGCTGATAGAACATCCGGCCATAAATTCTGTACATAGCATTCTTTCCAAGTTCAGCTTTGTCGCTAGTTAGTTTGTGTGTCTTGTACTAATTAGTTCTGCTAGATTTATCCTCAATCTCTTTTCTGCTTGGTCAAACCATTTATGCAATGCAGGATTCATACTAGATTATCTTTGAGCTGTGGCAATGTTGTCTTGGGCTTGTTGTCTATGTTCATTGCTGAATTAGTGACCAGTATGTTATGTACAGGTTATATTTCTATTGCCAGGTGTTCAAGATGCTTTCTGTTCGTCTCCAAACGTCTGCACAGTTTCCTTGCACAAGTGCTGCTCAGGATTCTTTCCAGGTTTCTTCTCATCCGCCTCTCAACTTGTCTACAATCATAACAGAGTATCTAGTACTGAATAATAGCTCCACACTGAATGATTTAGGTAACTGTTGAATGTTATTTAGTGAGAGAAACAGACAGACAGACAAATTGAGAAATAGAGAGATAGGTAGAGAGAGAGAGAGAAATAGAGAGAAGGGGGGGGGGGGGTGTGGAGTGAGCTCATTGACATTCTGTGCTTGGTTGAATTGTCATCGGCAGCCGTAATGTTCCTTGTAAAACTCTTTTTTGCTGTTTTTCACCATTGAGACACAATGAAATAAGTATAATTATGATTGTGATTCTTATAGTTAGTTGTCTGCCTTCTGACAGGTCCTCGGCACTAAAACTCTTCAAACCTCTCTGTCCTCAGCTCTCTCTCCTCTCTTAATCTTCTCCTGTCTGTCATCTCCATGGTATATTCATTTATGTCTTTGAGCTCTCAGGCATTATTGCCCTCGGAAATACTTTTTTTGCCATACCCACTTGCGTCAGTAAAATAGGGGAGCAATTTAGTTGAACTTGAGCGTTTCCTTGAACTTTTAATAATATTTTTTCTTAATAAATATTTGTCTGATTTCTCAGGTACAGGTTGTATCGAAGATGTTGGCAAGAGTAAAGGCAAGTTTTACTCTGTGAATCTGCCGCTTCTGGATGGAATTGATACAAGAAATTATGTGTCAATATTCAATCGGTTTGTTATTTGTATTCGCTGAGTTCCGGAATTTTTATGTAATTTAGTTGGCAGTGGTTGTACAAATTCTAAGTTTTTACTGTTTTGACTTTGTGATGTTACACTATGCCAGCTTACAACAGTTCGTAAACTTTCTTTTGGAGTAAATTCAACAGAGTGTACAATTTTTTGCTGAATGAATTCCTCCCCAAAGCTAACTGGGACAGTATTGCATCGGTTTCTGATGTATTAAGTTAGAAGTTAATCTTGATGGTATGATTCTTGAAGGTGAACACATATTGATGAAATTAGTGCATAGTGTTTATTACATATAAGTGTGATGTGAAATGATCAATTGTGAGATTTATTCAATATTTTTAAGATGTTTCTTCTTGTACAAAGGAACAGATAGTTTGGGTAGGTTGAATATCTTTTCGTCTATTTGTGTGTGTGTCTATGTTTGTGTGTGTGCGTGCCTGTTTGTGTGTGTGGGTGTAAGAACAACTGTGCCTGAGAATTGATTGAAAATACAAGATGTTCAAGGTTGCATTTCACAGAGGATATGTTTGTAGAAATAATTTATCTAATATTAGTCCAGGTATCGCCCTACACTACTTGTATAGTGTTGTAGTTTGTTATCTAATATTAGTCCAGGTATCGCCCTGCACTTGTCATGTTATGCTGCAGTTTGTTATCTAATATTAGTCCAGGTATCGCCCTACACTTGTCATGTTATGCTGCAGTTTGTTATCTAATATTAGTCCAGGTATCGCCCTACACTACTTGTGTTATGTTGTATGTGAAGATTGATGGAGTTGATTGAGAAGCAGTTCAGGCCGGAAGTTATTGTGTGTCAATGTGGCGCCGACGGTCTGGCCGGTGATCCTCATGCCTCGTATAACCTCACATCGGAAGCTCTTGAAAGCTGTGTTCAACGTCTGACATCATTCCACGTACCTCTGATTCTGCTTGGTGGAGGTGGGTGTCATGTCTTATGTGTTTGTGACACAAATTTTGTGTGTATGTTATTGCTTGTATTATGATTATGTCATTACTTGATTATGTCATTACTTGATTATATCATTGATTGTATAGTTTAGTTGCATGTGTATGTGAGTGTCATTGTTTGTATGTTTGAGTGTCAAATATAAATATCTCTATGTCTCAACATGAAACAGCGTATCAAACTGTTAATATAATATCTGACAAGGTTTAAAAAAAAAAATTATTTGTGGTGACGGTTCATCACACTTTAGATAAACTACTGAATCATCTGGAATTTATGATTTTTTTGACTTGTTATGATTGTCAAAAATATTTATATTATTTTGGTGTGGTACATGTTTCACTATGCCTGCCTTCCGGTATGTCTTTTGTTATTGTAAACCATATGCATCTCGTCAAATGCTGATGTTGATGATGATCATAATAGTGCTTATTCGTTGCAGGATTGTATAAGGAGAAGTCTTTTCTTATACACTGTACCTTTTCATTATGTCAACTAATGTAGCAATTTTGCCAGAAATTCTTTCTCTGCTGCTAAACTCCTGCTATTTAAATCCATCCAGGCAGACGTCAAACTTGATTGAAGACATAGTGAAGCCTTTAGTGGTGCAGACCGAGTTATTTAGTGCTTTTACAGAATGTTCTCCAGTTGAGTGCTTGCATTTGCAGTGTGATTTTTCTGCGTGATATTATAAACAATCTGTTGATTCTGTTCCTGATAAATAGCCTACTGACATATTCGCCATACAGTACATGAATAGTCTTGTCTATTCATATTCTTAATATGGAGATAAAAACTGGGGAAAAATAAAGAGGCAATGCTGATGTTGATCATGAAAGTGCTTATTCGTTGCAGGAGGGTATAACTTTGCCAACACAGCCAGGTGCTGGACCAAAGTCACAGCATCTTTGTTATCCCAAACACTCAGCAACGACATACCAGAACATGAGGTAAGACATACCTGAACATAAGGTAAGACATACCTGAGCATGAGGTAAGACATACCTGAACATGAGGTAAGACATACCTGAGCATGAGGTAAGACATACCTGAACATGAGGTAAGACATACCTGTGCATGGGGTAAGACATACCTGAGCATGAGGTAAGACATACCTGTGCATGGGGTAAGACATACCTGAGCATGAGGTAAGACATACCTGAACATGAGGTAAGACATACCTGTGCATGAGGTAAGACATACCTGAGCATGAGGTAAGACATACCTAAGCATGAGGTAAGACATACCTGAGCATGAGGTAAGACATACCTGAGCATGAGGTAAGACATACCTGAGCATGAGGTAGGACATACCTGAGCATGAGGTAAGACATACCTGAGCATGAGGTAGGACATATGAGGTAAGACATACCTGAGCATAAGGTAAGACATACCTGAGCATGAGGTAAGACATACCTGAGCATGAGGTAAGACATATGAGGTAAGACATACCTGAGCATGAGGTAAGACATACCTGAGCATAAGGTAAGATATACCTGAACATGAGGTAAGACATACCTGAACATGAGGTAAGACATACCTGAGCATGAGGTAAGACATACCTGAGCATGAGGTAAGACATACCTAAGCATGAGGTAAGACATACCTCAGCATGAGGTAAGACATACCTGAGCATGAGGTAAGACATACCTCAGCATGAGGTAAGACATACCTGAACATGAGGTAAGACATACCTGTGCATGAGGTAGGACATACCTGAGCATGAGGTAAGATAGATCAAAGCATGAAAGGACGAGTACATACCAGACCATGAGATAATGAGGTATGCAACTATGCATGCTAGACAATCATGACTTCTTCATTGAGCGATGGCGACCAGGGACAAGGTATCAGTGTCATCATTACAATCATGTCATGTTTCTTCCAATCATTAATCATTGCTTGTATATAATCATTGCTTGTTATAATTTTAAGAATATAATGTGCATTATGATAAATGGAATAAAATACTAATTTTACATGTGAACAGTGCATTAAATATAAAGTTCTCTTGTTAGCCTTCATTGTCATCATGCTTTATGTATTTATTCTTCGCTTATCAAAACGTTGATCGAAATTGCAGCAGCCAGGTTGCATTTGTTTAGGTTGCATTTGTCCAGGTTGCATTTGTCTCGTGAAACTGTAGCCTGCATCAGGTTTTTGCAAACGTTCTTAGCAGTTTTGACATGTACAATTTTACTGTGTTTTTACATGCACATTTTTTATAGTTGCTACGTTTTGATTGACAGTTGTTTGCAGTGTTGCAGTGCAACTAATTAAAATTTCATGTCAGAGAAAATTATTCTTTTGTTTATGCTTATATTTTGCAGTATTTTACGTCCTATGGGCCAAGCTTTGAGCTGGAGATTCAACCGGGCAATATGCAGAATGCAAACACAGATGCCTACGTCAATGGTGTAATTTCTCGTATCAGTTCCAATCTCAGTCAAATGTATACGTGCAGCTAGCACTCCTCAACTTGAATTGTGAACGTAGTAGTAGTTACTGATGCATCCCAGTGTCTTATGAACTCTAGCAACAGGACATACATATATTAAATATTAGCAATGGGTTTCAAAGTTTATGTCAATTTAGTATATTTTGATATGGTTAACAATATTTGTTTTGTCATGTAAATACTACGTATGAGATTCTGCTTATAGGCAACTTTAATTTCTGGAGTTCACATTCAAAGTGATGTAATTGTCTTTCATTAACAGTTCTCTTGCCATTTACTTGGTCATCGAAAGTCGGTCGGCAATTCTTTGTTTATATGTTGTTTCTAAGCCGTTAGCCAATGGAACAGTTTTGTGATCTGATCGTGTAACGTGTTCTAGTATGTCACCTCGAGGTTTGATATTTGCTGATGTTCACGTGACTTGGACAACTTTTGATTTGTCGACTTTTCTTTTTAACACGTTAAGAGGAAATGTGCGTGAACGTATTTGTGTGTGTCTAGCAAATTAAGGTTTTAGTGTGAATTACAGGTCACGTGAAAAATAACTGATCACTGATTTGATGAGTGCTTTACTTTAGATAGTTTTTGATCTATTCTTAAGTATTGTTGACAGAATGTTAGAATGATAAACACAATACTAGCATGATAAACACAACATTAGCATGATAAATATACAATTAGTACGATGATAACATTCGCGTGATAACATTCGTTTATTCAAGGTCTATAAATTAGTTCATCCATCCCAGAAATGGAAATATTTCTTTATATAGTACAGTTTTCGTTCTCGCCATCCCTCTCACAAAATTTTTTCACTGATTAAACTCCGCCTGAAATCACATTTTGAGTGTGAGCATAGATGATAACTATGACATTAATGTGCAAGGCGAACAAATGAAGAATGCTCAGGGGAACAAGATCGTTTATTTAGTTGCAGTGTGTCAGGTCAAAATTAATCAACTTCAACATTGTACCATATCAATTCGTTGATGGTGATCTTATTTGACAGAAGAAGGACTAAGCCCACTCTCTAGTAAGCCCAACCACTAGTAAGCCCACCCACTAGTAAGCCCACCCACTAGCAAGCCCACCCACTAGTAAGCCCACCCACTAGCACGCCCACCCACTAGTAAGCCCACCCGCTAGTAATCCCACCCACTAGCACGCCCACCCACTAGTAAACCCACCCACTAGTAAGCCTGCAAACTAGTAAGCCCACCCACTAGTAAGCCCATTCGCTAGCAAGTCCACCTACTACTAAGCCCACCTACTAGTAAGCCCACCCACTAGTAAGCCCACTCACTAGTAAGTCCACCCACTAGCAATCCCACCCACTAGTAAGCCCACCCACTAGCAATCCCACCCACTAGTAAACCCACACACTAGTGACCTCATTTAGAATTTGCACTCTTCTTTATTATTTTAATACTATTAGTGTTTCTGACTAGCCTAGTCTTTTGGAGGTCAACATTGTCGCCTAGTATCTCTTTTTAAAGATGACTAAAACTAGTCTTTTTGCAAGTAATATAATTAAAGAATCGCTCGCACATTGACAACGCCATTTATTAAATGCAGAGCTTACAATTTTGTTTAGTTAGTTTTTTGGGTTAATAAAGATATAAATTTACCTTGCTTTACGTTAAGGTATGTACCTTCAAAGAATTACCAGAAATTATTTTATATAAAATATAGCAGTGATGGAGTCGATGTATTTTTCTCAAGGACATGGCATCTTTGAAAATGCCTTAGCAATGCAAGGCATTTTTTTTTACCTTGTTCAAGACAAAGCATGGCTAGGCATTATCCTTTTCACCATGCCTCGACGCAATTAGGCAATTAAATTTATTCAGTTTTCAAGGCCAATACAAAGTAGTATTCACACCTGCTCCATCTGTCGAATAGAAATTCATGATCACAGCTGCGCCATCTGTCGAATCATCGAATGTACATAAAGTAATGTTAACAGCTGCGCCATCTGTCGAATGAAGATAGTAATTTCACAGCGGCGCTATCAGTCAAATGAAGATAAAGTGATTTAACATAAGCGCCATCTGTCGAATGAAGATGAGGTAATTTTACAGCGACGCCATCTGTCGAAAGTATATAAAGTAATTTAACAGCGGCGCCATCTGTCGAATAAAGATAAAGTAGTTTAACAGCGACGCCATCTGTCGAATGAAAATTAAGTGATTTAACAGCGGCGCCATCTGTCAAATGCATGTAAAATAATGTTCACAGCTGCGCCATCTATCGAATGAATATAAATTAATGCAAACTCTGCGCCATCTGGGGAATGATAAAATTTGTGAAGCACGGAAGTAGTTCAATCATAGAATTTTATTATAAATAATATTGATCTCAAGATGGTCTTTCAAAGAACATGAAATTGTACAGAAATTAAATTTCACATAACGAAAACAAATGGTCAATTTAATGTAAATTGTAAAGCAAGTAATTAGTACACAAAGAGATCAATTTCACTTGAAATTCGCAGCACTAGTTCCTGCTATGGAAATAAACATTTTAAAGCCTAGTCAGAGAGTGTCCTGAGAAAAAGACTAGGATTACGACTAGGCCAAACAGTTTTTTCTCCGTCACGAAACTAGTCGTTTTTAGCATCTGATCCTACTAGGTCTTCTTTTTTTTTACAAAAAGTGAGTGTCAGACTGTCGGTACTGGAAAGAAAAATGTAGCTTGTTTACAAGATGGTGGATTTAAGCAGAATATTTGTCAATATTTAATTTTATTTAATATATTCCATGATTACGGATTTACGTCGAGTCTCGGTACGGGACGATTTCCGGTGACGTAGAAACTGAAGGCACGGAATCCTAACATTTTCTATTTGCCATTTCTGTATTACGTCTTATCATGTGTTGTGAAATAGTGCTGCAGTGTGAATCTGATTTGCCTGCATGTTTGGTAACACGTTATATTTTTAATTATATTTTCAATTAATAATTGAAGACTATCGTTGAATAATTTCGCATTGTGCTAATTATTATGCTATTTGTTATTATTTTATTGTTTAATTTGTTATTTTTATAGCTGTGTAATGTTATTTTATTGCATACATTATCGATTAACGGGTTTGTGTATAATATTAAAATGCGAGCATAGCTACATCCGAAGTCCGAATTCGGAGCGGTGTAGTGGAGAGAAAAATGTATTTTGTGCATCAGCATCAAAACAGCTACACATAGATGTACGATTTTCATCTGTATGCTGCTTTGCAAAACACTTTTTTGCTTCTTTTTGTTGGTGCGCTATTAAAATCTTCAAATTTAACGACAAGGTTAGTTTTCTGCTGTTAAAAATAATATTTGTTTAATTGTTGTGATTTCAGTGATTGACTTGATAACATGTCCACCAAAGGCAAGAAGGATTCTTGCTCCGAGGATGCGCGCGGTTTGGAACGGAAGCCGGTCGACTGTGGTGTTGCAGGAGATGATCTGTCACTTGATCGACAGCAGGGTGCTGCCTGTGTCGAGACCCTGCTAGCTGACGGTGCTGTGGGTAAAGCAATTGCAGTCGGCGATATATTTGCAGGGTTTATTGCAGCTAAATTGGAGCTATTCGGTGCTGAACGCCGAAGGCTTCAAGAGAAGGAGCAAGATGAGGAGCAAAGGAAGTCTAGCTCGGACTCGACGCGCGAAACAAAAGACGAAAAATCTAGTCACAGGCACAAACACAAGAAACATAAGAGCAAGTCGAAGAAGAAGAAGAGTAAAGAGAAATCAGGTGAGCACAGAGATGAGCGTGATGCGAGCAAGGACAGAAAGACAAGGTCAAAGTCTGCGTCCAAGGAGGCTCTAGGATCCATGAAAGAGCTTTCTTCATCTGGTGATAGTGTGAAAGTCAAAATATCGGCTGCTGTGAACGTTTCAGATAAATCGGACAGTAAACTTAAGTGTAAAGATGGTGAAAATGGCATTAAACGTAGTTATGATGTAAACGAAGAAAAGATACCGAGAGGTCAAAGTCTGTCATCAAATGATGAAAGTATTACATGTTTAAATTCAATACCTAGAAATTCTGATGAGAGTAAGACCAAGAAATCAGATGTTCCGGATTCCAATGCTTCAGACAAAATGAATAAATCTGCAAAAGGAAAGAAGAATGACAGTACTGGTGTCATTTTGTGTAACAATCGCAGTGACAAGTCAATTCTTCCAAGTGTCTATAATCCTGGTAATAACTCACTTTCCGATGCCTCAGAAAGTAGCTTGGCAGTGCAAGCTGTGGAAATTCAGAAACTGGAGAAATTTAAATCGAGATTAAATAAACCTGTAGATGTAAAGAGTGATAATAGGGAGAAACGTGACAAAAACGCCGCTATTGTTAAAGCTACCGCAGAAAATGCAAAAGCTGCTGCCGAAAGTTGTCGACAGAAATCAGTGTCGCGCGAGCGAGAGCGTAGAAAGAGAAGGCGTGATGGTTCGAGTGACGACGACTCGGACTGTGTCGTGCAAGATAGTCTCTCTTCCAGTCGTAACCGCAAGTCCAAAACAGTGGATAAAGTCGAGGTCATCGACGTCGATGCAGTTGAAGTGATCGGTCAGTCCCAAGCCAAGTCAAAGTCATACAGAAATAGGTCGAGTATGCGCAAGAGGTCATCCGAGTGTTTGGTCGGCGACGTCATAAATATCGATGATGACTTTCAGCCTGCGAAGGACCTTGAGATGGGCGAGGATATGAGCGAGCTTCTACGCAAACGTCTTGCGACCTCTGCGCGGAAGGGTCAAGTTCTTAAGGAACAGTTTGAGAAGGTCATCAAGACCGCTGACGATTATTCTCTTCCGGCTGACATTCCACTTCCGGGTGTTCTACTTCAGAACGAGATGATTCCGCTACCTTCCATGCCACCTCCAAGTACCGGTTCTACTTGTGCTTCTCAACCATCTCAGCCTGTTTCTGTAATTAACAGTATTTCTTCAACAGCAGAGCTTTCTAGTAAGCTAGTTACTACAGATACAGCTGTGCAGTTAAACATGGGGAACACAGATTTGTCTTATCTGCCCGGTGCACTGCCGACTCCTCTGCCGTCCGATACCATTGCGCCGTCGCGAAACGATACCACTGTGTTACAGCAGGCCATGACCACTAAGGTAGGCCTGCTTGTCGGAAAGAAGCCGTTGGTCAGGTTTGGAATAAAGATTTCTGACACAAGTGCAGCGATGATCTCTTCCGGTACGAAGGCGGTCGACAATGTGATGAACAAGACGCCTGGTGGTGATAGCACGTCGACCGAAAGTAAAAGTTCTTTCACAGCGCTGATGACTGGCAGTGGTGATACCGGTGAGTGGCACCTATGTTATATCATTCTAGATGACGTTTTGTGGAATTTGCAAATTTAATGTTTGAATTATCAGGGTGGATGAACTCATTGGGTTGTATTATGCTTGACACTGCTCTTCATTTTGGTGTTTATCCGCTCCACTGACAGGAATGCTGTAAAAAAGATCACCAAAAATGTTGTTATCAATTTTTGTAAGTAATTTTTCTGTCTCCCCCTCCTCGCCACTGAGTTTCATTAATTCAAGCGTAAATCTATTAAATTCAAAGTGTAAATCTGTTGTAAAAATGTGTGGAGATTAGGTTTGATTGATGGTAAATCCATCTATGTAGATTTGTCTAATGGTTTAGGCTAATTTACTTCTAATGCTCTTCATTATTTGTTTACTGAATTAGGAGATTTTATTTGGGTGTGAAATGTATTTTCATTGTAGTGTTTGTTTTCATTGTCTGTCCATTGTTTGAATGATGAAGTATTATTGTTCAATTGAGGTCTTTTATTGAAATTAAGTGTTATTTATTCAATAATTTCTCTTACTTAACGTGAACGTTTGTCCTCTAGTATTGATTTATATTTGGATCAACTATTGATATGTACTTTGATCAGTCTTTGTTACGAACAAGCATTTTCATTTAGATCTCGAATTGTTGATATATTAGTGTTAGCTCTGAGGTATCACAAAATTGAGAATATTGCCACTGCACAGCCCGATGAAGTTCTTGTCGTAACAGATGACTAAGAATTAGTAGTCTGATCAGAGCTGAAGCACAAAAGTGGACTACTGCCATAAGATCTGCTCTTTTGTTCTTTCATGGTGGTTGGGGTTAACTGCTTCTTACTGCCGCTGCCGAATCAAGGAGCAGAATAACTTTTTGTGAGGTAGTGAAATCACCCCATTTTCTGTGTGGATTGGCGTTAGTAAGGTCATGCGGACCTCGTTAAAATCAATGATAAACCCTCATTCATAATAGGCCCTATTCGTAATAATCCCTCATTCATAATAAGCCCTATTCATAATAGGCCCTCGGGGTTATTAGTTTAAGTGTATACCGCTGCTCAGCGTGGACATCTTGCAAAACGAATTGTAGACTATAAACAGATGATAATGACGCAACAGATTGAAAGTTAATGCGTTGTGTTTTGTTTCTCTTTGACACTTTGCCTTTCTAAAATAATTTTATGTAACTGCATCTTGTTGCAATTCATCTCTAAATTCTTTTGGCAATCTGTAAACATATACCTTAACTTGGACATGTTGTTTTCCAGGACAATTTTTTGTGTTAAGCTTGAAATTTTTGATCGTATTTATTTGTATGTTTTGTATAGGCCTTGTTGAAGGCTCTGTGAAACCCATCTCTGGCTGCCCTACGGGATTTATGGATTCGAAAGCTGATATGCACAGTAGCAGTGAGAAATTCAAGATGGAAAACGAGTATCTGGCTTTCATTGATGGGTTAGGATTTTGATTTTACCTGGATTGTTCATTTTTGCCTTGTTTATCATTCTAAATTTGAATGAGCCATTTGGAGAGAACGGAGAATATGATGGTGAAGTGGATGTCTTTGTCATGTCACTCATAAGGATAGACTGGCTACTAGTAAGCTACGTGAAAGGTTGGGTATCTCTGGTGTTGTCAGACAAAGCAAGTTGAGATAGTTTGGACACGTGGAAAGAGGACGACGGTGATTGGGGAATGGCATGCCAGTTGCCAGATATGAAAGGGTAAAAAGGCAATAATATTTAATATGATCAATTTTTTAACTTTGCTATGATTAATAGACGTATTTTGTTGACTGGTATTATTATATAATACTTTTCAAGCCTAATCCAGAATGCTAAGCTAATGCTTTGGTAAACGTAAATAGAGAATCGAGATTTATGTTACAGTATATATTAGATTTATATTGTATTAGATTTATATTATAAGCAAACTTATTATTAGGTGCAGGTTATTGATGATAATGATGACAGTGCTCTGTCCGAAGACAGGTCCTGGCGATAGTTATTTGTCTTGCGTATTGA
Source organism: Buchholzia appendiculata (assembly GCA_034694885.1). Lineage (NCBI taxonomy): Eukaryota > Metazoa > Annelida > Clitellata > Enchytraeida > Enchytraeidae > Buchholzia > Buchholzia appendiculata. Next base: position 2,018 of record JAQFYQ010000402.1, on the reverse strand, counting down.
CTTACGCATGACTTTAACCACCTATCCACTAGGCCAGATGAGCACGGGTGAGCGGCCAAAGGTCCTCCCCGTAGGTTATTGTGGGTAACTATTTGATAATGTTTAAGTTAATTGCTGTTTTATTGGAGATAATAACTTGAGAGCGCATTCTTCTTCTGTACAGGATGAATTTAAATGCCACAAAAGAATCAATTCAAAAGTTTGAATCCGAAGTGAAATGTTCTGAGTTTAAAGATGAGATATCTGAATATAATGCTATAAAACCAGCTGAACTTGATGCAGTCAAGTCAGAGAAATCGATGCTGGGAGTTGCTGGCAAAAGATCGTCTGCTTCTAAAGAAATAACTGGATCAAATTCCAAAGAGAAGTCACAAGGAGAACGTAGGGATAGAAAGAGATCCAGATCAAGAGACAGAAAGAGGTCGACATCTAGGGAGAGAAAGAGATCAAAAGACAGAAAGAGGGCTACATCTAGAGAAAGAAAGAGATCAAGGTCTGTTGAAAGAAAACAGTATAGATCAAAGGAGATGGTTAGACGGAGTAGATCACGAGAGAGGAAACGACCAAGGTCGGGTTCACGAGATGGACGAAGAGCAGGGTCGCGGCACAGGTCAAGGTCGCAGTCTAAGGATAGAAGTAGATCTAGATCTCTGCGTAAAGTCAGATCAGGGTCGAGGGACCGGAAGGGATCGACAGCACGAGATAGGGTACGGTCTCGATCAAAAGATAGAAAGAGGAGATCAGGCTCACGTGAGGGGAAAACAACGAGGGCCCAAGTAAAGGTAGAATCTGGAGATAAGAGACGATCAAGATCAAGGGACGCTAAGAACTCAAAAGAGAAGTCTGTGGTAAAGGAAAATGTTCCAAAGTCGGAAAAGAGTCGTTCACATTCCAAAGATGTTGACGGTGGCGGTAAAAGAAAGCGATCAAGTTCGAAAGATTCTACCGGTGAGAGAAAGAAATCTGGTTCGGTGGACCGTCGTAGATCCAAGGACAGATCGGATGCTCAACGATCGCGACGGGATTCAGCGTCGCGTAGGAGATCTCCGGCAAGAAGAAGATCGCGATCCAGAGAACAACGACGAAGAAGAAGTCGTTCCACGACTAGAGATCGAGAACGGAAGAGATCAAGAGACAAGAGGTTCGTTCAACTTCTTTGAAGTTATACTCTACGATGCAACTTTATCTTGTCGGTAGGCATCGGCAAGTCTTTATAGACCAGTAGTTGTTGATTACATTATTACCCGTTTATAGTCAACCATTCGCTTACTCAAGGCGTGTGTACTACGCTCAGACATGTCAAATGTATTGGTTGTTTGATTAAACATGTTCCACTACTCGCTTAAGTGACTGCCCTCCATGAATGGGTAATTTCCCTTCCTCAAAGACTCTTGTTCTCTTCAATTATTTAGTGGCGGCAAGCACAGGAGAGCGCCATAACCATGAAGGAATGAACTCTGACTAGTAGCTAGGGATGGTTGTGTTATGACGATGTCATATTTATTTTTGTATAATTTTTGCATAGCCTCTGATTGGTACCTATGTTTTGTGTCTTACTACAAAATCAAAGCTGATCTATTGTGTGCATGTTTGTGTGTTTGCACACATTTTTGTGTGCATGTGTGTGTGTGCGCTTGTGTGGTTGTGCGTATGTGTACGCGTGTGAATATGTGTGGTTATATCAAATACAACATGTGACTTAAGTCTTGGTTGTGCGTGTGTGTGTAGTAACAGATGACATGTGTTGTTTGTTGTTGAAGGTCATCCAAGTCTAAATCTCCAGGGAGTCGGCGGAAACGTGAAGCGCGACCTCCGGCTGAACCAGAGTTGGTCATTGACAAAGCTAAGCTCAGAGAGATTGCGCTGTTAGTATTTTTTTTTGTTCTTATTTTAATTAGTCGATTTACTACAGTCAACAAATATTCAACAAAGTTTCAGTTTTTGAGTCATTCCGTATCAGATCAACCAATTTTCCGAAAAGTTGAAACCACACCATCTCAGAAAATTCTGAAAAAATT
>JAQFYQ010000401.1:0-17597 GCA_034694885.1 Buchholzia appendiculata | reverse complement strand
TAGGGACCTTTTTTAAACATTTCTTCAGAAAATATCATAAAATAAAATAATTTTTTTGGGGAGTTTGAACCCGAAAACCCTCCATAAATACGGCCCTGCATGAACTAAAAGTATGAAATTTCCATTTATCATAAGGAGTGTAAATGTGCATGCGTTTTGTGCATATGTGCATTCAAAGACATCTGCATACATGTAAATATTAAATTATGAATGCACATGCAAAGTCACAAATATAAGCACTGTTTTAACAGTATTTTTAAGCTACATAATTTGTTTATAATTGTTGGCTCCATTACTCATATATTGCAAAGCCATCAATTTACCTTTGACATCTTGAATTATTTTGATCGTATGAAAATTTCCAGAATTTACAAGTTGTGGCAAAACGGTGTCGTATACTGATTTATTTACTGCTTATTTGAAACAAATACGTATTCGACGCATTTCAGTCGATATAATCAGATATTCTTTCGATCCATCAGTACGATATTATATTGTTTTTCTAACTGCTTGATGATATGACATATCTAATTTTCCTAGATATTTAGGTGTTTTACAATAACTTTTTATTTACGATTAGCGTGTATTTAACTTAAGTACGTTTAAGCTTGTACGTGTGTGACTTTTTAATTGACATGGTTTAATTGTTGTATTTCTTCAGTTATTTCTGTGGTCATCTTTTTCAATGTTCAAGTATTAAAGTTTTTTTTAAATATTTGTTTAAAGCTAAATATCTAGTTAAACTCTTTTTAATCATAATGTTAATTCTGATTTCAACGATCGCCTCAGATCCAGCTCTGACCTCTCTAACCCTGTGAGGCTGTGAGTGTGACCACGTATTGTATTGTATTGTATTATACTGTATTGTATTGTGTTGAATATTATAATACCGGTATTGTATTGTATTTATTACATAAGTAATAATTAGCAATCAGAACTTGCTTCCGGTTGGTAATTTTAATTTTTGAAATCGATGCTGAATTCGTATTAACCATGCAAGAGAAACTAGTGCCAGGCGATTGCATTTTAAATTTGTGCTCATAACGACAATTATTATAGTGAGAATAATCTGACAACCTTGTGTTATTAATATACATAAGGTTACAATAGTATGTGACCATTACATTGCAGGGACTGGTTGCTCACGATATGGGAATGAGGAAGTACGGCAATATCGTCGGGTAAATATCTGTATTAAATTCTACTTCAGTTAGTTCAAGGTTTTTCCATCCAGTTGATATCCTGATTTATAAATGTACCTCTATTGACGATGTTAAATGAATCCAGATTAATTTCGTTGCGTCTGACATCTGGATTTAAGAATCCATATCGTGTCAACATTGTTTTCCTAGTCCACACTGGGAAGGAGCTGTGGTAGAATCCTCAGGACACTTTCGAATCAAGCATTTTTGTTTACAATTATGGTATATAAATAGCATTGCGCAAACATTTTTAAATTGAATGAAACTAAGATTGGGTGGTCAGATGCCTTTACTGTCGGTATCATCTTTATTTTCAATCTTATGCATGTAATATGTGTCCACGGTAACAAAATATATACAAAAAATAATAAAGTTATGCATAAGAAACTTAAAACAACCGAGTTGGACATTTTTTAAAGCTGTAAGTGATGGACTGGATTTCACTTGATGCGAGAGAGCATGCCAAGCTGTAGTTCCTGGATATGAGAAACTGTAAGCCTTACAAACTGTAGGCTCTGTATATATGAGAAACGGCGGTATGCTCCACAAACTCTAGGCCCTGCGAATGAGAAGTCGCCTATAGTTTCAATCTGGAAGCATTGCTGTATTGGGTTATTTTAGACTGATTTCAACGCCGCATTGTCGTTAGACCAAAATTGTTAAAATTTCTCCAAATATGACCCCTTCTGCAATTGAAATAATTCCCACCGCGTGTGAAAAAAATTAAGCATTACTCAACTGCATTAGGCAAGACTAAATCAAAACGGTTACGTGTCATTTAAGTTATTAAATTGTGAAGTTGAGTATGGATTAGGCGCACATAGACGACACCCCTGTTACTGTGCCTTGTAATGTGTGCGGTGTCTGAATTATGTGTTGTTCTTCCTTGCTATAATTATCCTGCATCTAAACAGATGATGTAACAATTGTAACATTTGTATTGGTTGTCTTGTAAGACTTTTAGTTGCCCAACGGAAAAAAAATTAAAATCTGGTTTTAATGATTTATGATGATTTTGCATGATTTTACACTTATTATTGTAAGAAGAAATATACCAGTAGTTTTATTGTATGGTAATTGCTCATTAATTTATATAATTATTAACTACTTATTGTAGAACATTTCAAGGCCGTATGCCAGCCTTGATGATTTACGATGTGGATATTATCAAACAGATAATGATAAAAGATTTCGCCAACTTCACAAATCGTTTCGTAAGTTAATTTCCTGATCTGACTTGGCACTCGTATCACTTTCTCTTGTTGTTGACATCGTGATGCATATACTGTAGTTCTTGTTATCAGTAATAATATTAATTTTATTGTAACTTTATTTTCCCTGCATATGATTGACATTGAATATAATTGCGTCATCAGAATTTAATGCCTAGAATAAAATAGGGCGTTAATCTTTTATTAGACATATCATTGCAATGAATTAAACTGAGGTTAAGACTGTTCGGGAAATTGTGCACATTGTAAAGACGAGACATTATGAGAAAGTAAAGTATTTAGGATCGAGGCAGCTAAGAGATCAGCATTATACTAATGATTCCAGTTAAAATGATCGCTATGTTCATTTTTGTAAGCATGATTGCAGCTGATTTCTTTGAATGAAAACCATGTCAGCGTTGTTAGGGTCGTATTGTCAAAAACTCAAGAGATCCGAGATAACGATTATTTCAAATTCATCAGCTAAAGCTATTATTTGCTTAATTGTTGGGGTTCAAAATATTGAGTAATTGGAACAACATACTTGTCTAGAATTGGACAAGGTGCATGTCCTCTCTGTCTCCCGTTTTTGCTCCGAGTGTGAACAACGTGACAACTCTATCATCTGTGTACTAGAGTTTCTGTACATAGCATTTGCATGCCATGAATTCAACATCTGTCCACACCGTTAAATATGTTAAATACGTTCTTGTCTATAGTCATCCATACGTGTTTAATTCTTCCTTTTGAAGGGATAACTTACATTTTTGTGAGTCATGTATACGTCACATTTCAGCCAGAGTTGTATCTGTGCCTGTCATTGTGTTCATACACGTGTAAGTATGTGTGTGTACGGTGCAAATGACGTCTGTGTTTAATGCAGGCTCCCCCCTTCAATGAGTATCCAATTCGCAAGTTGCTGACAATTTTGAAAGACGATCATTGGAAACACGTCCGGGGTATCGTCACTCCAACGTTCAGCAGCGGCAAAATGAGAAAGGTAATTCTTTCATTGGCTATTTATTTTGCTCTTTTAAAATTTGTCGTGCTGTAGCTTTCAAGTGTAACTAAAAGAACAGCAAGCAAGATATTACGATTAAATATTTGATCACTAATAATTTTTTCAAAGAATATAAGGTACCGCTACATATAAATCTGATTTGGAGAAATTAAGACTTCAGTTTTGAGGATGCTCGCGATCGTGATTTGCGGAAAAAGAGAAATTCCTTGGTTGGAGACGTCTAACCATTCCTGACAAGGATAACTAGCGTTAAATGATGATTATTATGATGATTAATCATACAAACAAATCTGTTTGAATGGCATTATGTATTGTAGATGAACAGTCAGTTACACAAGTGTTCCGAGACGTTGATGGTGAACTTGACAGCCAAAGCAGACAAGGAGGAAGTATTTGATCTCAGAGAGTAAGAATTAATTCTACTTCTTGATGTCGAAATCATGTAGATTTTAATTGTGATTTGTATCATGTCTGCTTTGCATTATTTCTTCTGTGGGCACTCATTCTAGAAACACAGGAGCCTATAGGTTTCGAAGATAGCCAGTAATTTACAATGTAGCAAATCAGCGGGCTTCCTACATTACACCGTGCATCAACCACAGTGCAATATTGAACTAAGCAATTGCCTTAAGGTACATATTAATTGGTCACTAAGCAAGAATTAAGGCGCCCCATGCCAGTCTATTGCTACAGAGACCAATAGCGTATATTTGCCATAGTAAAACTTGAGAGTGTTTCAGGCATGTGTTTCAGACATGTGTTTCAGGCATATGTTTCAGGCATGTGTTTCAGGCATATGTTTCGTGTATTAGAATTTATGTGAAATATTCATTGCTTGTGCTTTGGGCTAACTATTGCGTTGTGTGGAATTTTTTTCTCTCTTATATTTGTAAATAGATGTTCTATTTCATGCATATATACTTTATGAAATATTAATTTATCCTCTAGATATATATTGAGTTAGATTAATTTCAACTGTGGAAATTGTCAGTTATGACTGAAAATGCAACTTCTGATGTAGGTTGTGTGGAGCGTTTACAATGGATGTCATTGCAAGCACAGCATTCAGTGTCCAAATAGACTCTCACAACGACCCAAACAATAAGTTTGTCAAAATGGGAGTGAAGGCGTTTCAATTCAGTTTTGCAAGTCCTAAAATGCTTATATTGTGTAAGTATTTAATTGTTCACTAATTGGTAAAATTATTCAATCATTTCATATTGATTTTTTAAAATTTGAATATAATCTTTAGTTTTCAAAAATATTTTGTTTGTGCTTCTAAGAGTGCAAATTACTAAATTCACACTGAGTTAAATGATGAATTTATAATTATTAACTGGTGATAATGATGATGATAATGTTATATTTATGACTAGTTATTTTATAATACTAATGAAAATTTATTGATAAGATTTTGAACAGCAATTGAAATGTTCAATTCAATAAGTTGAGTTTTCTACGCTCTTGATGAAGAACATGCTGATGTTAAAATGCTCTTCACGGAGTCAGGTGACTAATGTCTAACGACTTGGCACACCGATCCTTTAGGTCTATGATGTGAGTATAGGTGCTAAGCCAGGGTCCTTCCTATATAGGAAATAACGATCTAAAGGCTAACTTAAGGTTTGATGGAGTTTCATGTCATGTAGATTAAGTTGCTAACAATCTGGGTTTAAGCTTTCCATTTTAGATTTGAACTGGGACAGTAATAATTATAGAACCCTGATTTACAAAGTGACTTTTATTCGATACACTCGCTCATTCATTCGGTACCCTCATATTGCTGTTTCCGTTCTATTGAGCTCATTACAAATTGATTTATGAATATTGCAATTTAAAATAAATAGTTTCTTTTATCAACATATGCCATAATGAAGGTAGTGTTATGATAATTATAAATTTTTCAGTTTTCTTTCCATTCCTGATCGGGCCGCTGAGTAAAGTGGGATTTACCATTTTCCCAAGAGACGTGATAGATTTCTTTGTCGACGTCATACACAAGGCAATAGAGCAAAGACAGTCCGACACAGAAAAGGTATGAGGTATAGAAACACATATAGGTGTAGAAACTTAGGTGTAGAAACACATTTAACTGGTGTTTTAGTAATAAAGCCCAATGTATTTCATAAATTATAAGGTCGCTTTAGTACAGAACTAAACTAGATAGTCAAGTTTACCAAATTAAGAACCAAACAATCGAGTTTAATGTACTCATTTTAAATTTGATTGAAAGCAAATTTCTGTTTCTTCTACAAACCCCTTGAAATATTGTCTCCGTCTTTCAGTTCTCCAGTCACTCTCGTTTAACAAATGAGTTCCTTTTAGACAATATGTCATTTAGTTTACAGGATTATTTGAGTAGTTCCATAGGCTCTTTACAATCTGTCTGTGACAATGTATTATACAATTAATATAAATTCATAATTATTAAATGTATTAATATTTTTTGGCATTTTGAAGGAAGAATATAAGTATTTCGCCTGTGCTAGTGTTAGGGGACAGATTGCAATCAGCAGATTGCCAGAGGATAATAAAATAAAGACTATAAATCATGTTCTTTAAAAAGTCGAATAGCCCGATCGAATACAACAAATCCAAAAATATTGATCGAATAAAAAGGCGAATAATAACATTCGATACAAATTCGATTAATGCCATTCGATTCTAGATCGAATAATATCATTCGAATAATTTTGTGTGTGACTTGCAAACATATGTTGAATCTTTGTAATGCCTAATATAAATTGATTCAATTTACTTAATTTCACTTCAATGCTGTAAATAAAATAAATAACTAAAATAAATGCTTGAAATAATAATAATAATGATTGTATGTAATAAGTAATAAGTTTAAGAGTAAAAATCATGAATAGTTTGAACTTGATGCAAGGCTTAATGGTTTAATGTTTGAATCAGAAATCCGTTGATTTCCTGCAACTGATGATGAACGCCCACATTGATGACGAAGATGCTGTCAATAATGGAAGCAGCAAAACCGAATCTGGTGACGACAAATCAGTACATCCGAAAGGTGATTTTTATTGTGAAAATGATACTGAGTCGTCTTGTTATGAATGCATGAAATCTGTTATACAATCTCGTGAAGATCGAGCATGTTTTTGTTAATGTTGACAGGCCCACAGTGAGACATTTGGCGTCAGGAAGATTTACTAAATTGACAGGCGTCCGCCTGTCAATTTTCATTACATAAATGTAAAAAAGTTATAATTCTATATGCCCTGCTGAGTGTAATCGCCTTGAGTATGTTTACAAACAAATCACTTTAATTATGGAGGGAAACATTTTGGTAATGTTCAACTCAATCTAAGTAGCCCTAGTGCTTGCTATTCACAGACAGATACATTGTAGAACAAAATTGAAGATTACGACGATGATGATGATGACGATGATGATGATGACAATGATGATGACGACGACAACGACGACGACGATGACGATGATGATGATGATGATGGATTGGGTATTCCAGAATCAATATGTGCATATTATTATATGTGTCATATTCATTTATTTCACGTATTACAAAATATTATATACATTAAACGTTTTCGATGTTAGCTTATATGGCATTCTTTTAACAGTATCTAGAATCACAGCATAACATACAGTGTTGCGGTTGATACATAGACAGGGTCAATGTTTCGTGGTAACGTGGAACATCTCTAATACCAGGCTGTGCCATTGTGACGTTATACAAAGAATATTCTCAATCTTGTTGAATTAATGTTGAATCGATTGCACTCACTTTAGCTTGTGAATGGCTGCACTTTTAAATGGCCGACTTCATTGAAGGCTGCATTCAATGATTAGATAAATTGTATTCATTTTGTAGATATCCAGTGTCATACAAGCTTAGTAACTATTGAGGAAGTTAGGCCTACCACCTTCCTTATAATTGACCACTGTGGTCTAGTTATTTAGACACTTACTTCTTTGTATTTCGGTTTAGGTTTAACCCATGAAGAAGTTCTTGCCCAGGGATTCCTCTTCTTCCTCGCTGGGTTCGAGACGACAGCCAACACTCTCTCACTACTCGGCTACTCACTCGCCACGAACCCAGAGTGCCAGGAGAAACTGATCAAAGAAATCGACGAAGTCATGAAGGATCATGTAAGACTTTTTTCAATTATTAACTCTGTGATCATATTTTGTTCTAAGTATTAAATGTTGTTGTATCAGTGTTTGGACGCAATTAGTGAAGATTGAGTGTTAGAGATGATGTTAAAGATATTCAATCACAGGAAACAGAAGATCATAATTGGCCAATCTAAAGTTGGATCGTCGATAGTCACGTGACTCGTGAGGAAGTGATCGTGTTTATATGTATCAGCCAATCGGAAGCCTCTACAAAATATCTGCAGTCTACGTGCGGTTTAAATACTTGTTAAAAGTTTGTATTGAATATTTTGAGTAATCGCTTTATATTAAATAGTCGCTTTATATTAAATAATCGCTTTATATGTTGCAAATAAACATTTTTATTGTATTATGTTTAAATTAAAGCAAATTATCATTTTTAGTATTAAGGTATTGTCCAATGTCAATCGATTGCCTAATATTAAGTCTCTGATTAATTCTGTTCTATAGATCGCACTAATTCAGTTTATAATTTCTCCTTGACTTCTAAAGCAAATATCTTTGTTCTGGCATGCCCAATCTATTAGTATTTGTTCATTTTTTAACCAACTTCGTCGTTTAGTAATTATGATAATTTTAAATTGTCTTTGTCCTTTTATCATTACTAAATCGTTTTTGAAAGTCCTTAATGTACCAAATTAATTATTAATCGTCCTGATTAATAAGTGGATTCGTAGCGCTTTTGAAGATATTACATATTTATTTCTGTGCTTTCAAATAGGGTAGGATTTTTCGAGGGTGGGACAACTTGTTAAAATAATTAATAAGTATCCGGTATATATTTTGTCAACATTTGATACTTATGAGCAAATATTTGCATTATTTAGAAGGAAGTTGATTTTGACGTCGTAACTAAGATGCACTACCTCGACATGTGTATCAGTGAAACTCTTCGTCTCTACCCCGCCGGACAAAGGTCTGTGGACATTACTCAAACTGTATTACGCAATGACGATGATGATGATGCTGCTGCTGATGGTGATGATGTTGGTGATGGGGACGATGATGATGGCAATAATGATGTCGTTGAAGACGATGACGACCGTGATGATGCTGATGATGCTGATAATTATGACGACGACGACGATGGTGATGATGAAATCCAATGCTGATTTATACTTGAATCCATATTTTAAACTCTATTTGGTGACGTTTAATTCTTGATGCCGCTATTGGCCTACGTTAACTGATACCATGCTTCCATGCCTGTAGAACTGGACACACAACACAGTTAAACGTTAGTTTTCAAGACTTCAAAAAAAGTTTATTGATCATTTTGTGCTGATTACGCACCAATTGTGTTCACATACTTATGTCTATTAATCTCCTGCTTAATTCTCTCAGAAGTTGTCTACGCTCAATTTGAGTTCTTGCTTCGGAAGTGTTGTCTTTGTTGGTTGTCTGTTGTCCCTGTCTTAGCATGTCAAGTTTCTCAAGTTTATCTAATCTGCTATAGTTGGTCAGATTTGAATGTATCGGCATTCACGCAGCTACCTCATTAAATGTCACAGCAACTCGTATCAGAAGCAATTTTATAATGGGAAGCACTGAAACCGTAGATTCGCTATGGCCACTGTTATCACGAGAGTCGTCATAACTGGTTCAGAGTTGTCTAGGATGTGAGTCAGGTCGATCTGACCCGCAGGTCGGGTCGGGTCCGCATTTTTGGAAATTTGGGGGGTCGGGCCGGGTCGGGCTACATTTCAGTAGGTCGGGTCTGGTTGGGTCCGAAAATCTGTGGGTCGGGTCGCAAAATCCTGACCCGTCTTGACACAAACATAGACACAAGCTTATGCTTATGTTTATATGAAAAATATTTAAGACTATTTGTACAACGTTAATATTGTACAAGGTTTTATTTATTTATTCATATTTATTGTGTATTTATTTATTAATTATCGGGTCGGGTCAGGTCAGAAAGTCTGTGGGTCGGGTCGGGTCAGGATTTTTTGAGTTACCCGCGGGTCGGGTCAGGATTTTTTGAGTTACCCGCGGGTCGGGTCGTCAGGTATTCAGTGGGTTGGGTCGAATCAGAGAGTCCGTGGGTCGGGTCAGGTTCGAAAAAGTGACCCACATCCAACTGAACTGGCTATCATGAAAAAATATATGGAAGCTGTTAGCAGTCATTTTTCGTTACTGGGAGCTCTTTACGACTGATGCTACTGTGTGTTTCTAGAACTGACAGAGTTGCCTGTGCTGACGTCACTATCAATGGATTGTTTATACCGAAAGGGATGACAATTATATCACCAATGTATGCACTACATATGGATCCTGAAGTTTGGCCGAATCCAACCAAATTTGATCCCGAAAGGTATGGCTAGCATTATGCACAATTCCTTACACTTAAACATCGAATCCACGTCAATTGGTCCCCCGTCAATTGATCCTCCGTCAACTGGTCCCCGTCAATTGATCCCCCGTCAATTTATCCCCTCGTCAATTGATCCTCTCGTCAATTGATCCCCGCATCAATTGATCCCCCGTCAATTGGTCCTACGTCAATTGGTCCTACGTCAATTGGTCCTATGTCAATTGATCCCCTCGTCAATTGATCCCATCAATTGGTCCCTCGTCTATTGATCAATTGAACCAACGCAAATGTATTCTCAGTAGGTCTAAATATAGATTGCGTTAAATATCAAGTTCTTAAAAAACAATTCTGGTCCACTTATGGCTGGTGCCAGGCCTACTCCATTTATTAAAAATGACAATAAGTTCAAACATAAATATTAAGAATTTGAATATTTCAAATAAATAGAAATTAAGCTACAGTAAAACGTTTTCAGTCCATAACATCATAGTTTATGACTACGATAAATACGCCATTGCTGATGATTGCTCTACGATATAACATGAACTCTGAGCTGCCGTAAGTGGCTACAGAGCGGTTGACACGAGCCTGTAGCGCACGATACCGTTTGCTTGAAGGGTGCTCTAAACCGGAAACCCCGTGCATAAATGGCGTATTTTCGTTATCTATTGATCTTCAGACTTGGGAAACGGAGAAAATTCATGTTTCCACCTATTATAGTTACTTTTCACCTATTGTCATATTTACTGATACCTGTGCTATTATTTCGTTAATTATTTGTTAAGTAATTAAACATTAAAGTTTTTAAAATATTGGCTTTAAAGTTATTGATAAAATGTGATTTGCGTTGCTGAATAGGGGATCAATTGACGGGGGATCAATTACCAAACGAATCAATTGACGGGGGATCAATAGACGAGAGGATCAATTGACGGGGGGACCAATATACGGGGACCAGTTGACGGGGGACCAATTGACGGGGGATCAATTGACGCGACACCTAAAAATTGTGTAAAATCTTCAGCCTGAATGTTGTATTGTTTGAATAATAACATTTTAAGATTTTCTTCATATCGGTCTATTTGTTGCAATTAAACAAGTCATCTGTATTCACTAATTATTATTTTATTATTCGTCAATGACATGATTGACAATAATTTGTAAAATGTAATACTGATACTTATTCAACCGAAGTGGGGGGATCGTCACACCCGCCAGGGGGAGGGGGGTCGACCCCCCCCCCGCAAATCCCACTCTGCTGATACTACAACATAATGAAGTGTCATACATCGAGCCACCAATGTTTTTGAGCCATTCATAATATTTTCAAATTAATTATTTTTGGGGGTTTTGTGGCTACTTTGACTGCTATACCTTTTAATCGGTAGTTAGTCAATTTGGAGTTAATTCAACTATTTTTTAAATACATTTGAGGCTCTTTGGTTCTCATTTTTTCTAATCATTTAGTTCTTATCATTTTCAAGATAAGTTCTGAGAAAGAAATGATGAAATTGTTTAAACATAAAATACGGAATAAATTCAAAAATATGCATGAACTATCTTAATAATTCACTTTACTTGATGAATTATATGTTAGCCTTTATAATGGGATTAATTATATTTTGTTTGAATATAGCAACTGAATGGTTTCCAATTTTAAGGTTCACACCTGAAGCGAAAGAAGCGCGAAATCCCTACTACTACATGCCGTTTGGCGCTGGTCCAAGAAATTGTGTCGGCATGCGCCTGGCTTTGACAGAAATAAAAATGGCGACTGCCATAATTCTTCAGAAAGTGAAATTTGTCACGTGTTCAGAGACACAGGTGAGCCGAGGCATATTTGCATAATTTGTTTTAAGTAATTTTCATGTTGCAATTTATATTATAAATTAAAGAAATGTTGTGTACTAGCCTAGTGTAATAATAACTGTGTACAAGTTATGTTTAACACACTGTCAGATAGATTACTGATTGCAAGTTGCAACTTTGAATGCGTTAGTAGCCCTTATAATATATTTATATGCTATTCCATTAGAGTCGAAGCAATTCCAGGGTATCTTCCAACGAAAGTTGAAGCAGAATTTACTCTGCTAGTTATTTGAAACCATGACTGAAGAGATCGTTGCAGTAGAGCATCGGTGACACTAGAATGCAATATAATGTAATATTTTATTCAAAAGAGATTTGTAAATTATTGTTCATTACACTTACTCGTTGTTAAATTTAACAAAAACTGTGACTAGACAATTTGGCGTCGCAGCAGTCCCACGGTCCCACCTTATTCCTTCACCGTGTTGAGGCAACTACAATATGATTACTGGTGTCAGGAATGACCGTAACATTTGTGCTGCAATAAATACAAACCGCATAGAAAAACGCTCGTAGATATGGTTATTGGTCAGTTTGAGGGTGATGTGATATGTCGCATCTCTTTCAACACAAATGTGAATGTTGATTTTTATGATTCCTGATTCATTGAGACATTGCATGATTTATTTAACCTGAACGATGACTACGGTAGGTTAAAATTCATCATAAGATGCGTCAACTGCTACGTCAATTATATAGGAATTAATCATTGGTGGTATCAAAGGAAGGGGGGGGGGGGTTAAGCCATACCAAACTAAAACTATTTTTGAAGATTTCTGTCCAAAGATTTGAAATTTCAGTCTCCCAGCCGTCAGGAAATTGTTTGGAATAAAATGAGTCCCGATGATTGAACCAAATTTGTTGCCATTTTGCCCCAAATACTGAAACCAAACTTAGCTTATGATTATGATGTCATGGTTGGCAACACAATTTTTTGCAATATTACATTTTACAAAATGTATTTAATAATTGTATATTTATGGTCTGAATATTTGTAGATTCCGCTGAAGCTGAACAAAATTGCAATGAAAGGAGAAAATGGAATTAAAATAAAGGTGGAGAAGCGAATTAAATAAAACTCTTACGTTATTAAACATTTATTTCTGTCTGAATAAATAAGCAAATTAAATTTGATACATTGTCTAGATTGCGACAAATGACCTATAGAAAGCAAAAATAATTCTGGTTCTGGCTTTTCCTTCAGCGTTGATCTACACTAACTAACTCGTAACTAACTCGTATTTAGTGCTGAATTTCTAAATTTGTTCAAGTCAATTTTAAAACTTTTTGAAGCTAAGTTTATGAAGTTCTACACTATTTTGTCGTTCAAACTTCTAAGTTCCATCAAAAGTTTGCATTGTCTATAAGATGCAATGTTTTCATTTGATTGTTATGAAGATTAAGAACAAGAACGAAGTCCGAAATAATATACACTGCAATTATAATGTAAACTGATTGTTAGTTAGATGCGCATTATTGTTATTGTAACTGTAGAGAAATGCAAACTTTTGATGTAGTTTTAAGTCTTTCTGTAGTTTATTTTGGCTATCGGCATCATGCTATGTCTTATTGTTTATGTGGCTTCAGTTGGTGATACCTCAGCTTATTATTCTGCCAGCAGAAGAATTAGCTTTCACGTTGCGAGAATTATTGCATAAATTATCTGAATCATAATTACGATGAGCGTTGTATTTGCCGTCCGCGTATCTCAATATTTCCCTCCAGGGGTGGGGAATTCCTCAGGCTCAGGGGGAAATTTTGACATTACAGGGAGGAAAGTGAAATAGAGAGAGGTGTAAAATTATAATTTTGCATTGTTTTTTGATAGATGTAGAATCATTGGCCTACTAGACTTTCATTATATATATTTCATTATATATATATATTCCATATACTAGAAGTATATGGAATTAGGGCACTTCGTTTGACATTTTGCAATGTAATAACAACAAACATTTTTGATTGATTTTTTTCAATGCATGTATATGAAACTTAATATCTCGTTGCACTCTTATACAAATGTGTATCAGTGACCACGCAAAGCTTATTCTGAGCATAGCTCGGAAAAAATAATCCTAATTTTCATTAGTAATGATTAAAGGCAGCATAACATGTAAGTTATGTGACAAATTATTAAATACCATATTTAACAAGCCATTCCAAGATTACTCATTTTCAGAATATCACTGCATGCTCACACACACTGACCATCATCATTGCTTGATCACTTACTGACCATCATCACTGCATGATCACTTACTGACCATCATCACTCCTTGATCACTTACTGACCATCATTACTGTTCGATCACTTACTGACCATCGTTACGGGGTTGATGCTGTTTCTGAAATATTTTGTTTTCCATGTGTTTTTAATGTACAGTGTATGTATAAATTTGAACACATATATTTGGAGTGTTTGTGAATTTGATTAATGACCGAGGCATTAATTGCAGATAGTAATTGCAGTAATTGCGCATTCTTAGGAACCAATGATGGTATAAAGAACATAGTTAATATCGTATTAGATTATTTGAGCTAAAAAATTTGCTTGGGTAGGGGAGGGGGAGTTTTTTGCTTTTTTGGAAAAATGGGGAATGGCTGGCTTGATAAAGGTTGGAACCCAGGCATATCTGAAATTTATTTGTTAGAAATCGAAATACCAGCAGATGCTTTTTGTTGTCATCTTTGTGAGTAGATTTAGAGCTTAATTCATTATTATATAAAAATGTGCCGATGGAAGTAATTTTTATTAACAGATATTAGCGGCTGTGTGTTAGTTTCTAAAATCTAGATTACATTTATTAATTTTATATTCAAGTTTAAATGAAGATGTAATTAATGGAAAACTGTAGAAGTAATTGTCCCTGGGTCAAATATAATTCTATAGCTTATCTTTCTCCGGGTTCAGAAACATTATTTTCGAAAGATATCACAGGAAATAAAATATTATTTGAAACATATATTTTATAAATGTTTCAGATCCACCAAGAAAATATGATAATAAATATTGAAATTGATTGAATTATCTTCAAATCGAAACTAAGGCTATAATTCTTTGAAATAATGTAATTCTCGACACTAATAGTAACTACTTGACATAAAACCTTGGCGTGATCGACTGTCGTCCACATTGGCTGCCCTGAAACGTATCTCCACATGACCCTGCAGTGTCCTCGGTTAATCTTCCTGGGTTAACCTTGACATATATTCAAATGTTATTCGACAAAATGCGAAAAATTGGTCAATTAGACTATTACCGAAACCAATTTTTGTACTAGAAAATGATATCAAATGAGTGTAAATCGTTTACGGTGGGGCTCCTCCCCCCGGGACCGCCCCAGACCCCACTTGAAGTGCTTACGACTCTCCCCGACACCTCCTAGTCGGATTGGTTCGTGCACCCCATGGGGCCCATGCCTTCCCTCCGCCACCTGCCCATTCATATTATGCCTCTCAATGGACCTTGCCTCACTAGACCCCCTACTTATTGTAGGGAAATTCCTGCACTGCTAAATACATTTGCAATTTGCAAAATTCCGATCAACAATTAGGCCTATCCATATTCGTAGTAAGCTCTGTCATCTCCCCCCCCCCCCCATTCTGATGTAACAATTGTAATTACCGCAAGATCCATCGTAACTGAGACATGGAAATGGCATTGAATTCTATCTGCAGATTATCCATTCAATCATATTACACAATGATCGATCGACATGTCTCAATTATGCAGTCTACTTTTCTCAAGAGGTACAGTATCTGTTTACGATTGTTGGACCAGATGATTATGTAGGAGTCCCTGGACGATATCAAGTAATAACCACCTAATGTTATGTTGTCTCATTTCACAAAGTCTAGTAGAATTGATTTGGGTGGTGATTTACATTAGGCCTTCTACATGTAGTATCTGATTATAATAATACATTACAGAACGAAAATAAAAGCACGACATACTGTAAATTACTGTATACGATATAGATTTCACACGTATATAACAGCAGAACATAACCTAACGTGCATAATTTTAAAACTATGCAACATGATTATAAGAAATAACATCAAGAAATCAAAAGGAATCAAATCGATGTTGCTTCAAAAATTATTCCGTGTACCCAAACGCCTGTTTGCTTGAGAGATTATTAGCCAGTGTCTTCGAGTCGTAATAAACTTCGGACGGATAGCATTGAAAATGAAAATTTATCGTCAAGTTATCCGGATAAAGTTAAGCAGACATGTTAATAGTTAGCAGTGAACAAGTCAAATGTCCCAAACTCTAAACCCAAGGGGCGAAGAACTGATTTCTCATTGAGGAGGAGAGTGGATTCAATTGAGAGCAACGTTAACTATCCTCAATCAAAGTATTGAGGGGGTGGGATAGGAGCAGCGTGGAATGTCATTTTCGATGTGCCGGGGTCGACACATCAAGAGGGGGGTGTGGGGGAAATAAATTTTTTGACGAGCAAGGGGATAGCGGCGGAATTTTTTTCGACGAGCGGGGGGGGAGGGCTTACGGGGAAATTGAAATTGACCCCGGCGATACCGGCACTTTTTTCAGAGGTGCCGGTGTCCACCGGGGTCAAATTACGACCCCACCGAGGTCGGAAATTTCGCGGCGGAGGTGTTGGGGTCAACAAAGGAAGTGCCGGGGTTTAACCCCCAAATATCACGCTGGATAGAAGGTACCTGTACTCGGGGTTTTCAGATCTGGAGGGTCACGAGGGTGACTGATTATTAACGGGAACGAAGCCCTGATCATTGAGATGGTAGATATAGCCTATCTCATCCCTCCATCCATGATATTGACAAGGACGCGGCCCCCCCCCCGTTCCTGGTGGATCAACGCCCATGTCTAAACCACCACGGATACTATTGAGTGGACTGCACTTGCAAGGATTTTGGCCAAAGAATATCTAGCTTTTAAAAACCATCCATCACTATAATATCTGGGCCCTATGTTCTGAGAAGCATTGCCTACATTTTTATTAGCATGTGATGTAAGTGCCGGTTCAGTGAGGTGCAACCATATGAGACGTTCGGAGCCTCACTGCATTGTACGGTTCTTCCTTGTTCAAAACGTATCAGAGTTGAGTTGGCCTGTCGTGTTCAATGCACAGTTGTCTGTTCACCTCCAGAGCGTAACGCAAAACCAGTAACATCCATGGATAATAAATTAAATTTCAACAGTTTTCAGCAGTAACTAACATTTCATTAGTCTAGGCGCATTGAGTATAGACTATTTATACATGACATAACTTTTGATTTATACTGTAACTTTATTTCATAGATCTACAGTACATGCTTCATTCATGATGGCGCGCACATCGCTGTCAAAGATTCTATTAGCTTGCAGCTTTATTATGTTTTAGCGATGCAATGTATACGCAGCAATATCTGTCTATGTGCAAGTTGAAAACTGCGCCAGCAATGTCTGCTTTTCATCAAAACCGTTGAGCATGCAGATCGGTTCCCAACGTAACTGTAGTTTTATTGGTATAGTTCGGTACCCGATAGTTATCGCACATTTTTTAGAGGAGACGAAAAATTCTCGAGACCAAACATGTTTCGCAAATGTATAGTTCCCGAGCTTGGAAGACCTTCTGTAGCACTCACTGCCTGATGTACGAGTGAGAGAAGCGTTGTTGGTGTACTTAATGTATGGTAGTGTACTGGATGAATCTTTGGCCGCCATTCAGTGCCTCATCTTGCCTTGTGAGTCGGTGTTAAAGTAAAAGTTAGTAGCCTACTACGTGAGATATGTAACCATCGTTAGGACCTGCTTCGGGCAAAACACTATCATCATCAGCATCATCATAATAATGTGT
>JAQFYQ010000400.1:0-17601 GCA_034694885.1 Buchholzia appendiculata | reverse complement strand
GATTGTGAAACAACTTTGTTCTTGCTATGTAATTATTAACAGACAATAAAGATAACTCAAAAGTAACGATTCTTGCAGAAATTACCACAAGTATTTTGTATAATATTATTTCCAAAGCCATATTAGAAGACATGCAAATATTAAAATATTGTTTACCTCACATATAACTAGCAAAACAGCTCAATTTAATTTATGAATATAGGCTATGTAACATATTGCTACAAATTGTATAATTCAATATTCATGAATAGTAGACATAACATATGTCCAAATTAGTGATGCATTTTCCATCATATCATGATGTAGAAGAGAAAAATTTATTTGATCAGTTATACTTTGCCCATCCTTGGTTCCAGCGACAGTTTTGCCAGTTGACGTCCAACTTCAGTAATACCCTTCTCATCATAAGCATCCAGCTCTCTCAGAACATCCAAGGCACTCTCTATGGCTTCTCGAGACGGGGGTTCAACGAAATCAAACTCCTTGGGATCATCGATGTTCATAAGCATCAGCTTGAGCATGGCCTGTCCTACGTGTACCCGGAGTATCTCTGGCACGGAATCTGGTCTCATGTTATTGAATTCTTCTTGTGTGTAGAGTCGGTAGCACTGGCCAGCATCAGTCCTGCCTGCCCGACCCTTGCGCTGCTCGGCTGAACTCTTGGTCGTCCAACTCACGATCAGACTGTTCATGTTCCTCGCCGAGTCGTACTTCATTTCCTTTACTCGCCCCGAATCTATCACGTATCTAGAGATAGAGTTATCAAACATGACCCGAGTCTATCACGTATCTAGAGATAGAGTTATCAAGCATGACCCGAGTCTATCGCGTATCTAGAGATAGAGTTATCAAACATGACCCCCCGAGTCTATCACGTATCTAGAGAGAGTTATCAAACATGACCCGATTCTATCACGTATCTAGAGATAGAGTTATCAAACATGACCAGAGTCTATCACGTATCTAGAGATAGAGTTATCAAACATGACCCGAGTCTATCACGTATCTAGAGATAGAGTTATCATTAACTTATCAAACATGACCCGAGTCTATCACGTATCTAGAGATAGAGTTATCAAACATGACGTATCTAGAGATACGTGATGTTTGATAGTTATCAAAACATATTGATGGTTATCAAACATGACCGGAGTCTATCACGTATCTACAGATACAGTTAAGATAATAAACATGACTCCAGTATATGACGTTCTCACGTGTCAAGATGTTGTCATGTACATTGAGATTCTGCAAAAAAAACAGGATTTGTGGCTCATCCAGGGAAAGACGTCAATTGACAAAATTAATTCTAACTATTAGGTATCCAAGGATACAGATGCATTGCAAAGATACAGATGCATGCATTAATTAAGTCCATAATGAATGTAAACATGGATATTTAATAGCAAAGAGGATTCTTTTTTTGATTTATTTGAACAACCGTTCTTTATCCAAGTAGATTCATAGCCTAAGTTTATGCAATTTGTACAGAATACTACAGATGCAGAATAATGAGCTAAGTATTACTATAGATTTTGACTTGTCTAATCTGGATCTTCAGGATCTACAGGATAATTAAGTTCATCATTTATCCACATGTATCGCTCGTTAGTAGCTGCATGTATTTGATTTGAGTAAATTCTGAGTTGTCATTGACAAGATATACACTAGTTTTTGCTGTATGCGACCTTAACCCAGTCGGCAAATAAATTATTACGCGTAAATTCAAACTGCTGTACATAACTTAATCCCGTTCCTCAAAATAACGCAATCATTGAAACCGAATGTTAAAGATTATTTCGCTGCGAATGAATCAAAATGCAAATGAATAAAAATGCACCGATCTACGCATAATCCAGATGATTAAAAAATCTTCCACTCACTTCACTCCGGGAATTGTGATCGATGTCTCGGCACTGTTTGTAGCGAAGACAATCTTTCGTTTCCCAGCAGGAGTCGGTTCAAATATCTGGAAAAATAATGATAACCGTTATAGTTACAGTACATTGAAATAAAAACGCAAAATTTAACTATTTACCTCCATGAATAGAAGTTCTATAGGTGTAGGTCTATAACGATAATGTGATATCATTGATTTATTTTAGTAGAATGAGATTAACGCTCATTCACACTTTTAATTCCTAGTTTCATATCATTATGGTATTAGCTGATAATAGATTATGCTGTTATTCATTAGCATTGTATTGGATTAAGGAAATGTTTGCAGACTGGAAAATTTAATTCAATAATAATTCAAGGAGAAGAACCAACCTTTTGCTGTTGATCTATCTGTAGGCGACCATGAAGTTCAAGAACAACGGCTGTGGCATCCTGTCTGGATCGCAACTGTTTGGCGGCTCGTTCCGTCTCAATAGGTGTGGCGAGGAAGACGAGTATATCTCCAGGGTCTTGTTCCAAGTGTACCTCGAGGGCTTTACTGCATGCAACTCCAACATAGTCATCATTTCGCTTCACATCATAGAAGACATCAACAGGGAACATGCGTCCAGACACCTTCAGAACTGGTGGAACCACTGGCTCTAATTCTGTCTCAATACGTGGTGTGAAGTAACGAACGAACACGTCTGGATTAATCGTGGCTGATGTGATGATGATCCTGAGATCTTCACGCTGTCCAAGTATCTTCTTAATGAATCCCAACAAGAGATCAGTGTAGATGCTTCGCTCATGAGCTTCATCAATCACAATACAGGAGAACTGGGAGAAGGTTCGATCTTTGAGACACTCATTCAACAGAACGTGGTCGGTCATGTAGAGAAGCTTTGTGTTCGGACCACGCTTTGACTGCATTCCAACCTGGTACCCGACCAGGTCACCCAGCTTGGTACCCATCTCTTGGGCAACACGTTGTGCCAGACTGGTAGCTGCTACCTTGCGTGGCTGTGTACAGGCAATGATGCCATGTTTGTGGAGACCTGCCTCGTGCAAGTACTGCAACATCTGGGTGCTCTTGCCTGACCCAGTCTCTCCTAGAATTACGCAGACCTGGTTGTTTAGAACTGTGTTGATGATGTCATACTTCCTGGCGTAGATCGGCAGACAATTGTCGAAACGAGTCAGTTCCAAACCGAATCTGCTCTGAATGAATTTCACCTGCTCATTGACAGTAGAACTTCCTTCCAGTAAAGAAAGTTCTGATTGAATCGCCTCGCAAAACTTTTCAAATGTTTCCTGCTGTTGCAGCAGTTCTTTACGCTTACTCTCTAACGGCTTCTTCAGCGCTTGCTTTCTCTCCCACTCATAAAAATCGACGCCCTTGTTTTTCTTAGCGCTTGTTGAATTGAGTTTATCGAGCTCATCATTAACATCCTGAACTTTCTTCTGATGCAATGCGATCTGCTTCGCCGACTTTTCCTTAATCTTCTTAGCAGCCGATTCAATTAAATCTTTATCGTCGTGATGTAAGGCAGCTCGCACATTTGTCCAATAAGTAGTACGGTTAATAGAATCAATGATTTTACCAGCGTACCAATCACCAGGACACACAATGTACACAGTGAAGCCTCTCTCATTTCCGGTTTTTCCTTGAGTAACGGTACAGCCGTCAAGCGGCAGCCGGGTAATGTATCGAATGTACTGAAGAATAGTCATGTCATCTGTTTTGCCGAGAGTTTCCAAGCGTGGGTCATCTCCGAATTGGATGGATACAGTTGATGGCTTTACTTCTAGAGCTAATTTCTCAAGCGAACTTTGAAATGATAAAGACCTTTGACTTTCGCCGTCTGCCAACAACATCAAGTTTTGGGAAACAAGATCGCTCCTTGCATTGTCATCTCCAGTGAATATTTGTCGCTGCGCTTTCGGTTTGTTTCTGTTTTTCTTTTTACCTGCCGACTTATTGGGTAACCCGTCTGCGTTCAGTTCTGGCAGTGGACCGATGTCAAAACTCAACAAGCTTGGTATTACAGCGTTCTCTTGTGGCTGATGCATTATCACCCGGTTTTGATAAGTCATTCCCACAGGCTTTGTCATTATATGTGTTTGTTGTGGTAGTCGTGGTCTAGATGATATTTGAGGTTTTGTCAATTCCTGAGGATTCCTCAATGTGTGTGGTTTTGGTGGTAGTCGAGGCTTTGAGGTTCGAGGCGATATTTGAGAGTTTGGTGCGAACTGAGTTCTTTCGGATGCATCGACTTTCGGAAAAACCTGAAATCTTTGTGAATGTTTAGGTTTAGATGATATTTGCATCGACGCATTGAATCTTCGCGTGAAGTGGTCAGACTCAGAATCTTGATCAGGGTTGTACTCCGCCATTGTCGCTCATCTGATTGCTCGCACCTGGGACGCAAGTAAAGACTATACAGACATGAATATCTTTTACAAACTCTTTTAACGAACTTTTAAATTTAAAGAAATCGCATGGCGTACCGGTTTATCTGACCGTCTTAAAATACCATTATATGCAAGACACAAACATAACTTAGGGCATTTCGAGCTTTTTTGGATTTGACGCTCATTATAATTAATCACACGTAAATGTAAAATAATGTATCGGACGTTGAATATAGATTCAACGGTCATTAAGATTTGTCCACCAGCTACAGAAAACTGGAAAACTGAGATGCCGTGGGTTGGGTACGTAACACAATTAACCCAGTAGGCTGACACCCAGGGCCATAGCCACGATTTCACTTTGAGGAGGGGGGGGGGGGTGATTTCCAAACAAAAATTTATGACCTTTTTGAAATTTTTGTTTGAGCGGGTTGGAGCTTCCTAAAATATTTTGACCACCATTTACAAAAAAATAAAAATAAATAAAAATTCAATATTTTTTCTTGGGGGTGGTTTTTTTTAAACCTAAACCCCTCCCACATTAAATACGACAATGCTGACACCCCTCCATCCTCGGGTGTTCCCTCACTGATGATAATTTAACTTAAAACCACATAAAACCATGGTTATCTCACAAACAGGCGCACTGCAGCCAGTGATTCATATATCATTACAGAAATTACTGCAGGTTGAAGTTTATTCAGACTGCATGTCAAACGTGCTGTCAGCCAAGTGTGACTGCACAGTTCATGCTTGGTGAGCCGCGTGCGCTTCTATTGATGTACACTAGTGAGAAAGCAAACAACGAGAACGAATCTATTTACTGAATTTTTACTAGCTATAATCAACGAAAACAAACGCTACAAAAACAGTGAAAAACTACAAAATTACACAACAAAAGCGACAACTAATGCAAAATGAAGTAGCTCACATAACAAGCATTGGCTATTAGGGATATTTATTAGATAAATTTAATGCAGGCAAGACTTTTCAAAGTAATCAAGGTGTTCAGCCTCGTCAATTTCATGGAATGGTTCAACCAGCCCACTTTGTCCCTGGTAACTCTCTGACGTCCTGCTTTGGATGTTCAAATGATTTCTATGGGTCCAAAGTTCTATTTAACCGCAACGAGAAAGCAGGTGTGTCAGAGCTTACTAGAGCTGATCTTGAGCATACTTCTAAAATAAAATTGGAATTTAAAGCATAAAACATTTCAAAGTCTGATGCCCTTCCTGACAATAGACTTTCATTGCTCGTCCTATCGTTCACGTTAAGGAACACGGCCAGCTTAATTACTGTGACGTTCCACTAGGCTTCATGACCCAAAATAATCTGAGTCTAGCAATTCAATGATGTCGCACTCTTCAATCGATGCAATGCACCCAAACTTTTCAACCAATTTCTCGGTGCTAGGAGTCTTGGAACCGGATACTCAATCAGAACAATTGTTTGATTGATTGATTGGTCAATCAATCAATTCAATTCGAGTCAAATAAAATAAATCAAGTCAAATCAATCAAGTTAAATCAATTAAGTCAAATATTTAAGACACGCTCTTGCATCTCAACAGCGCATTGCAACCATTAGTTATACGACACGAGGAACAAAATGAGCTTTAGATAGTTATAAAATTACAGTTATTTAAGAATCTACAGTATTTCAAACTGCACAACGCCATTTTTCACTCAAAATCTGTTCTCTGTAGAATTGTTCTGCTTCTTTTTTACTCAAACAAACGATCCTTAAAATCATTGATCTCGCTCAATCACAACCTGATAAATTACTTTCTTTATTCCCGTGTTCCTTTCTTCCTTCCCTTGTTCCTTTCTTAATTCCCAGATTCCTTTCTTCATTCCCTTGTTCCTTTCTTAATTCCATTGTTCCTTTCTTCATTCCCATGTTCCTTTCTTCATTCCCTTGTTCCTTTCTTAATTCCCTTGTTCCTTTCTTAATTCCATTGTTCCTTTCTTCATTCCCTTGTTCCTTTCTTCATTCCCATGTTCCTTTCTTAATTCCCTTGTTCCTTTCTTAATTCCCTTGTTCCTTTCTTAATTCCATTGTTCCTTTCTTCATTCCCATGTCCATTCTTAATTCCATTGTTCCTTCCTTCATTCCCTTGTTCCTTTCTTCATTTCCTTGTTCCTTTCTTAATTCCCTTGATCATTACTTCATTCCCTTGTTCCTTTATTAATACCTTTGTCTTCCTCAGACATTGGTTATAGCTTGCTACCACGGTCATATATATATTTAAGGGGGGTCGAGTTCAATCCCCCATCCCCGATTTTTTTCTTAAACTATAATGTTTGTGAAAAAATATTTTAAAAAGATAATCAAAATTTTTGGAAAGTCAGAGCCCTTCCAAATGAAATCGTGGCTACTGCCCTATATCAGCCCTGGTTATTGCTAATACGTCTGAGTATAGGCGGCATCAGAATGTTGATTTTGGGACTTTGTCCTAACACTTTACTGTACGAAAGATTTTTTCCACAACATTTTTAGTCTTTCATAATCGTAAGGGGGGATTTCAACAGAAAACTTTTAAAATATATTTAACCCTCCCGTGTCCCAGATACGCTTCGTCTATGCATATGCGCTGTCCTCGACACCCAGTGTCCAGCTACAGGGTGTTTGTACACACTTTGCTAAGTAAGTAATATTTAGAATTCTATAATTAAAAATAATACAATTTACAAACAAAATCAAAGGCAGACAACCAGAGACAATGCAAAAGAACATATAAACCTGCTCACCTATAATTTCTAATTTGCATTTACATTTACATTTACATTAGTTTGCTATTTGTTAAACACTAACAACAAGTTAACATATCATCAACAGACACGCGATCAGGGCCTCGCTTGCAGAGGAAATAGTGTTCAAGCAAAGGCACAATGATTAGAAGTCGGCGAGCTTTAATGACAATCAGCTGAAATCGAAAATCAACAGCTGTCTCAGTGGACCGAATAAATTTAGTAGGCCCAAAACATGACAACTGTAAGTGTTATCGCTTTGACCAACAGGATCGAGACACGACATAATTATCTCAAATTCATACGATAAGATATCCTATCGCAAAAAATTGCGCCCAGACAGGGATTTGCCTTCTGCGACATTTACACTGTTGTAGACGTTTCATATATTCTATCCGCCAACAGCGAAAAAGATTTACCAACCCCGAAAAGCGGTGCAGCAAAAAGCGGTAATACATTATACTGTGCTGCTAATTGGGTAAAATGTTCTGCGATATGCGACATCTCATAAAAAAAATCGCTCATAGTAGCGATCGGTTTGCCCGTCTTGTCGCAAATTGTATGTGACACAATATCGTATCGTATTCTATGTGGACGAAACCGCAAAACGCTTTATAAAGCGATTTGTGCAGATGTCGCATATCGCAATCCTGTCTGGACCTAACTGTCGTAACATTATTGTATACTGTATGCATAATACAGTGTACAATAAAATACTATGGACATACAATACTATGTACGTTGTATCGTGTACTTTGTATACCACAGTACGCACAGAACGCGCGTACTGCGAATACTTGACACATTTCACTATGTATCAGTCACACATTATGGTTCATACCAAAGACCTACATACCATAATGTGTGACTGATTACACTTGTAGCAATACTACAACGTATTACCTACCGTACCTGTAGCTATACTACAACGTTTTGCCTATATATAGTTATTCTACAACGTATTACCTACCTGTAGCTATACTGCAATGTATTACCTACCTGTAGCTATACTACAACGTATTACCTACCGGTAGCTATACTACAACGTATTACCTACCTGTAGCTATACTGCAATGTATTACCTACCTGTAGCTATACTACAAGTTTTGCCAATCTATAGTTATTCTACAACGTATTGCCTACCTGTAGCTATAATTGGCAAGACGTTTATATCGCAATGTAAATGCAATCTATTGATTACCTGCTTGCCTGCTGACATCATTCGCTGTATTTCGTTCAGGGAGAAATCGAAACCGAAACTTTTGGCTCTTTGACGAGTCGATGTACGTTTCGTTGAACAGTTCCTCTACACAGTTTCTACGATCATAGATTTGTGTCAAGATAAAATGCGGGGCATGTGAAGATCAATCAAGGGTGGAGCTTATCATGTATCAAATCATGTATTTTCCACGGGTTAAAGTTCTGTGAACATTGCATGTTAATTTCATAGTATCTCCTCAGACTCCTCTTTCTGACTGCTGCGTGACTCATTGGTTAGCATGCAGCGATAAAATTTGAAGTATAAACCGGTCGAGGTTCGCCTCCCCGACTGCATAAGCTGCAGAATCACAGCAACACTGAAATTGAGCATTGCCTACTTAGGCAAATTCAAAAGACACCTA
The DNA here is from genome assembly GCA_034694885.1 of Buchholzia appendiculata. Taxonomy (NCBI): domain Eukaryota; kingdom Metazoa; phylum Annelida; class Clitellata; order Enchytraeida; family Enchytraeidae; genus Buchholzia; species Buchholzia appendiculata. The sequence goes on along the minus strand of JAQFYQ010000400.1, from coordinate 8,936 downwards.
GGCTAATCAGAGGTGCGTACACTCAAACTTACTAATAATTGAATACTGGTTAAAGGTAGGCTATCAAAGTCAAAAGCAGGCACACGAAAACAACAACAGCTATTCGTTATTATTGGTCCCCAAGTTCGTGAGCAAAATGTAGCCCTCCTGTGGACCGAAACCGAACTCCACCCGTGTGGGGTAAGGTGGGGGTTAAGGTAGTGACGTAGGGTGGAGGGGATAGAAATCGCCCCAGGGACGAAAATGTTAAACATGGCTAATCCAAATGTCTGAATTGACGATATTTTGTTAGAACTGCTGCTATTTTAGTGGAATGCGAAATGAAACGCAGTAAATTAACACGGACAAGTGAACAAAATACACGAAACGATTTGGAAATAGAGTACTTCTGAACGCAGAACACAAAGGCCGACAGACTCAGTTGAATATGAATTTTAGTTCGATAAAACGCATTAGCGTCGTCACGGGGGGGGGGACGGGGGCAACTGCCCCCAACCCTCTTCCAGACTGGTCATGGGATTTGTTCAGAATCGTTGTTTTTATAGGGGGTAGAGGTACCCTTAACTTACTCTCTACCTAGTGCTATTTTAGTTGATGAAGCTTGCACATGAATTGATATACTATATTAAATTTCCCAACAAGACATATCTAGGTAAAATGAACAAAAACTGTTTTGCGGCTCGGGATTCGTCCCAGACCCCGTTGGAAATATTCACGCCACGCGAGTCTTCTTTTGAAATGACTGCCCTGTTCCCTGCTTCTATGATGTAGATATGCAACGCTAATTGTTCCAACGTTGTATCATAAATTTTGTAAAATTAATAATTAATAGGAAGCCGTTAAAGACCCAGATTGGGAATTTCAGTCAAATTTTCGGTTATAAGAAGCAAACTAAAGTGAACAAAAATCGTTGGCGGATGGGGCTCCGCCCCAAACCAGACCCCTCTGTGGAGCTTACGCCGCTCCCCCAGACCTCCTATGCGATTTATCCTCCGCCCCTCAACCTCCGTGACCTGGAGACGCCGCTGGTATCACGCCACTGCGCACTATTTTCATGTACCAAGCAATTACTAGCCTACTCCATCTGTTCCTACATTTAATACCCCATCCACTTCATGAGTTAGAATTGTTTGACTCCGGCTCTAAATTACCAATTAAAACTTTCTGAGATGTAATATAGACTAACCCAGAGAAAGCCTGTCTGCCGGTGTCACCGGATCTTCCTGAGTGGGGATCTTCTTCAATTCATGGGTCTGTAGACAATTTGATTCTCACTTGAAACTTTCATTTCAAACTCAGAAACTACTGGCCCCTAGCTTTATCCCTTGCGCCTGCAGACCTACCTCTAACACGTCCAGTGGATATGCTCTCAATCTAAACCGAACAAACAAATTTGTATGCCTAGCAACAGTTGCAGCTGAATTATTCTATAAAGAAAATTCGTTCGTCGTATATTCCGAAAGCGGTATTTCCGAAATTGTTTACATTTTCAGTAACTGTACCATTCAGAACGCTTCGGTCTACTTATCGACTTAACGCGTGGCACACAATGCAGAATCGGTGCTCGAATGATGCACAATCTGCATGATTCGTGCACCGATTCTGCATTGTGTGTCAAGCGTTTTATTAAGGTCTGGATAATTCCGCTTTCACATTATGCAATAATTATCGCCTGCAATCGGCGACTTTATCGCTGACTGCAGGCATTAATTATCGCACAGTGTGGCTTCAATGAAATCGTATTATTCATTTTTCTCGATGACAAATTTTGCTCTCCGACCCGAGTCACGGGAGATCACCAATATAAAACTATATATCCAGGCTTTTTCCCAGGAATTTTGAAGTGGGGGGTGTAAAAAATTGTCATTGTCTCGTAGAAAGAATTGGCCGAGGTCAGAGGTCAGCTGCTGTCCTCTTGGACAAGAAGCAGATGTCACTAAACATTGTCTCCACGCAGAGCTCGCAGCGAAAGTAGAGTTCGTCACAGCAGGTTATGTTGATATGCTCAATGCAAGCTAAATTTATTAATTTATATATACAGTCAGCCAATCGAAAGCCATGCTTTCAACTGTGTGAAAGTTATACCTTATTTCTTTTTATTACAAACACAGGTAGCATCGTGATATAAATGAAGTCAGCCATTTCAAAGCGTTCTCATCAGCTGTCTATATATTGTTACGTAAGTTCTAACCGTAGGAGATTAACTTCCGCTTTGTGCATAATTGCTCGAAAAAAATTCTCTCAAAGCAAATTAATTATTAATTTAATAAATAGAGTCAAAAGACTTGCATTCAACTATGTAAAACAGTTACTTCATTTTTTATTACGTATATCAATTGCATCGTATGTGGACTTACGAAACACGTTATAACTGCTATGGTTAACATGTGGACGAGATTATGGTGTTTGTGCAATGTAAAGGGAGTCAGCCATTTCAAAGCTCGTTTGACTGCTAAATATTACAATATACAGTATATTTTACTATGTAAGTTCTAAGTACAGGAGATTAACCACCGCTTATGTGTAATAACTCGAAATAGTTTACTCTCGGAGCAAATTAATGTATTATTTTAATATATACAGTCAGCCAGTCAAAAGCCATGCATTCAACTATGTGAAGGGTATAATTTACTTTAGATTTTTTATTACAAATATGGATTGCGTAAGTGGACTAACGAAACACGTTGTAACGGTTATAACAATTTAACGTGAGGACGAGGCTATGTTATATGCACAATATAGTGGGAGTCAGCCGATTGAACGCGTTATTGATAGCTAAATTTTACAACATATATATATATATATATATATATATATATATTACTATGTAAATTCTAACTGAAGGAGATTAATTCCCGCCTGTGTATTATTACTCGAAGTAGTTTACTCTCAAAGCAAATTAATATACATTATATTGCATAGATGCTCTTATGGCCTAGCAGATCGGTAATACGTCAAGCATAGTAACGTTTATGTTATACTCTGATGTTATGCATCTGTGTGCTCAGGTACTCTAGTAGATCGGTGACATGTCAAATTTAGTAACACTTAAGGTATATACTGATGCTTGTGCTCATATGTCCTAGTAGATCGGTAACACATCAAGCGTAGTAACATTTATGGCATGTAGTGATTCTATGCATCTGTACTCATATGACCTAGTAGATCGGTGACACGTGAAGCGTATTATTACGGTATATACTTCTACTATGCATCTGTGTTCTATATTCCACTATATTGCATCTATATTCCACTCTTCTCCATAACCACATCTCAAATGATTTCAATTTATCCTTCACTGACTTTCGCAAGGTCCATGCCTCACAGCCATACAAGACTGTTTGTTCAAGAATAACAGTAAAAATTTGCAGATTTGTATGACTGATTTTTATGACTGATTTGTATGATTGACTAATAAGTATGATTCACGATTAATAAATTGAGATATCAATAAATAGTAGCGGGCAGAGAAACGGAGGGGTCTAAAAGACAAACATACAGACAAATACAAAGATAAAACAATTGTGATTGAAATCAATGACTATAGAAAAACGCTTCCTCACAAATAAAACCATTGCAGCTACACATTGTTCAGTGTTCGGTAAAGTGTTCAGTAAAGATGGGAATTTGAATCCATTTCATGTACAATCTCTGAGATTATAATTATTATCTGAACGAGTGTTTCAAGTGAGAAATTTATTGATAGATAACGTAGAAAAAGAAAAATGTACAGAGTGAGACGAGATAGCGACAGAGCGACAGAAGATGTAAGGAAATCAGTGTTCAAACAGCCGGACACGGAATGTTGTTACAATCCGAGACACGAGACGACGAAGCCAATGAGTGACACCATGATGGACACGTAACCAACGACCTTGGCCTGAAAGCTCATCCCATTGGCGGACAGTCTGTACGAGCACCCTGTAACCAATCAAAATTAACCAATCAAGAATAAGTAATTTGGCGTCTTCCATGGAAGGTTACCTGGGCGATCTCATACCACAGTCCTCAATCAAATGTCGTGCCATCACTGCATGGTTCACCTAACCGAGGCCAGTGTGCTAGGTACAAGCCAGTTGCCTAGCCTTTTGGTACCAATTTTTGCTTGGTAACAGAGGAGACTGCGTTCACTTGTTTGCCAGATTTTATTACCGACAACTCCTGGACCGGGACCGGGAACTGAACCCCGGAGTTAGCACACGAGGCGAGTGCTTAACTGACTGAGCTATCGGCCGAGTAAGTATATATTTCCTTACCTTCGATAAAGCAAATCATCACATTTATAGCTTTGCGTTATCTAATCTGAACACATCATGTAATCATTGCACTTGTCTATCGATGCTTGCTTTTCTTGTCTGTGTACATCTTATGTACATCAGTGTGTACATCTGTGTGCATCTTGTGTAGTTTATAGAAAGACGTAGATCGTTCAATAACTTTGCATAATTAACTTTGCATGATTTCAAAATTATCAAAATTAATAATACTCATTTGAAACGTAACCAAACGTACTCATTTGAACGTAGTCATTTTAAAAGTGGCTCAGTCTTAGATTCAAGCGTCATAACCTTGAACGAATATTCTGAACTGATTCTAATAACAATCTGGAATATATTTACAATTGATTGCACATGTTTAGATTGTTTTCAACTTGGCATACAACGTTGTCAAAATAATATAATTAATATTGTGCTCAATCCCGCTGGCAGACATTCCGCTTCGCCGAATTCCGGTGTCACGTATGAAAGAAGGAGGCGCTTTCCCTCCTCTAAATTCTGTGGAATTTTCCCACAACCACAACGGGGCGTTTTCATCCACTACCACCCACCCCCCCCCCCAAATGGTTTACATGCAAAGGTATGGAAAGTCTATGAATAAGTAAGTAGAATGTCTTACATGCAAAGGGCGGAAAGACTCATGAATAAGTAAGTAGCAATTCTTACATGCAAGGGAACGGAAAGTATCATGAATAAGTAAGAATGGCTTACAGGCAAGGATGAGGGCCAGAAGTCCCAGGATCCAACCTCTCCTGCTGCCAGCAATGATGACGAGGGACGCTAGCATCAGGTGATGCAGGTAAGTCTCTCCAGGGACCAGCTGCAGCCGCATTACACGGGGAGCGGCAGCCGGCTGAGCAGCAGCTGCTGCGGGTTGCTGCATCTTTGCTTGCCTTTACGAGATTCTAATATTAATATGTTCACAGGAGAGTAATTAATTTTCTATTAAAAATTTCAATATTCTTCTATTTACTTTCGTTTAGATCTAGAGTGGAATTTGTTAATTTGAGGTGCTCTCGATTTGTTATTTGATTTGTTAATTTTTGATTTGTTAATTTGAGAAGGTCTCTCTGCAAATTTGATGAGCGGGGCTGGGGGTTGCAGTGAATATCTTTGACTAGAGAGGGAGGAGGCACGAAAATTAAGATTTGTTGAGCAAGTGTCATCGGATTAGTTACGTTTTTGCATTTGTTTAAAATGTCATCAATTTTTTATTTCAAACTTTTTACATTTATACAGAAAATTACGCTATCAACAACAGCGATCCAGGCGATTATTTCGTATGTGCCTTTGGCGCCGGGATCAAATTACAACCCCACCGACGTCGAAAATTTTTGCAGATATGTGCTCACCAACGTACTGTATTATAAAGACCCCAACATGCAACAATTGATTCACGTGCCGCTTTCGACTCAGTTGTGTCAAGCCAATGATCTACATAGCTGCAAAACAGCAATATCTAAGCCACAGACCTGCAGCTAAGCCACTGCATGGATTTTCATGTTTACATCATATTATATTACAAATCGTACTTCAAACTTGTTTTACGTTAACGACTAAGTATACTTCAAAATTTTGTACTACAAGGAAATACTGTACAACAAGGTCACACTACACAATAATATTATGGTATATCGCGAGGTAATGCTATAGTACAAGGTAATACTCTTGGAAGTAGTAGTTAACTCTTGGGGGATATGTGCGGAACTAGCTCTAACGTAACACGCCTGGAGCAAAGGTGATCTATAGGATGGACAATGCATGTTCTACCAGTCGGAGCGGTTCCACACACTCACAATCCGACTGACATTCTATTCTATTTTATGTTCGAGAAATATAACTTAATCAAGTATATACTATTATTATATATAAATTTATATTTAATGCCTATGATTTATAAATATATATATTATGAATATGAGATGCTACTCAATTACGGCACATTACCTATTATTATGATCTATTTCTACTACAATACATATTACGTCACAAATTTGAATCAAAGAGACTAATTCAAATCTATTTGACTAATTATTGTACTAAGCTATTGTACTATTGAACTATTACGTAACTATTATATTAGGCTGATTAACCAACATAAATTACACCTGGACAATTTTTAGACAACATGCTCAATTCTGCATCGGATATAAAATTCAGGATGAATTGTCTGGAGAGAGTTTGGAAACTCTGGATACAGGGTGTGACTTGACGGGATTGGGGGGTCGACCCCCTGGCGGTTCGACACATTGTCGACCCCCTGGCGGGTCGACCCCACCTCGCTTGAAAAAATCAGGGGTTTGGATTTATAAGAACCCAGGGGGTCGATCGTATTTTTGACCCGTCGCCAACACCCCCTCTCGCTCGTCAAAACATTTGTGGACCGTCGCCACTCTCCATTGTCAATTTTTGTTCGTCGCCACCCCCCCCCCCTCTAGTCATTTTTTGACGAGAGAGGAACATTCGTCTGAAATATGTTTTAAATTATTTTAAGGCATATAGGTCGGGTCGGATGGCGGGTCGGGTCTTAAATCCGAGGGTAGGGGTCGGATCAGGATTTTTTTGAATATCCTGCTGGTCGGGTCGGGTCGGATGCTCCGTTAGTCGGTTCGAATCTGCGAGAGAGTCCGTGTCGGATTGGGCCGGAAAAAGTGACAAGCTTCCAACTGTGAAGTTGCCTATCAATTACCCTCCAACCAAACTATAGAGGAACTATTCGCTCCCCTCCCTTCCCCATCATGACGGATGTCATGTCATGGTCAGATGTCGATTATCTATAAGCGCACTTCTTTTGCTTAGGGCCATCTCTCAGTTGGTGGAAAAATCGTGGGTTTTGACTCAATTGACGACGGAATTCAACTATTCTATAAGTACTGTGTCACTTCGCAATTCTCAAACTTCATAGCGACTTTCTATTTTATATGACACAGCCATCAAACATCTGGTCAACTATATATACAAACAGAAAGAGGAACGAGAAAGATAAACGAGCATATAACAGGGCTGTCACCGGACGATTTACGGTAGTACACGTAAGCAGTGGCGCCGATTTATTAAAACATGTGGTCGAGACATTCCGATGCTTGTCCTGACGAGCGGGGGGGGGGAGTGAGGGTGTTACGAACATTTTTGTTGACAATTTTTTAATTTTTTGTTGGAATTTTTTTTTCAACGACTAAAAATGTTAGACTCATCTTAGGCACATTTTTTACTAGCGGGGAGAGGGTAGCTATAGGGGCACCGTTTGTGTTGAACATTCAGGGGGGGGGCGAAAATAAATTTTGTGCTTTTTTAGACATTGCCATGGGGGCGTATACTTTCGCCCCCGCACGACTGACGCGGTAATCGTTGGAGACATCGGGGCTGTGGGGAAAACTATTGCACTCAGCAGGCTTGTCAGCGAGAGTGACAGTGGTGACAGCGATAGTATTGGTGATAACCCCAGAGGTGTACTGTGGGCTGGTGAGGACGCAGTCGAGTTTATTAGGAGTGTATAATATTATTATGCCTTTAAAAAATTAGCGGCTGAGGCAAAGGTCGGGCTGTTTGTATTGTTACTCAAAAACAGTGCAAAAATATGGTACGAAACACGACCAAATATATAAAAATATGGTAAAAAAAGAAAAATATGATACGACGTCGACCAAATAACACGCTATGAGGTTGTGAGAAATATTCCTCAAGCGCTTCAAGAGCCAGGAAACAACCAGGTGGAGAGACCTGAGTGACGTCTGGAAGTCAACTCAGTTGCCGGGTCAAGCCGTAGAAGAATTCTTAGCCGATTTGGAAAAGAAGCAACTCGAGCAAGGATCGACAACACGCAGTTGAAGCAAGCGATGATCCACGGCTTGAGGCCCGCGATCAGAACATTCGTCATCCAGAAGGAGCCGGAGACAGTAGCGGATGTTCGACGCTGGTCGATCCTGGCCGAGCAGTCGGAAAACGTAGATCATGGCACTCACCAGCTTGCGGACGTAATCGATTAGTGCGGAAGATGACTTGTCAGCGGAAAGACGGGACAGCGGCTCTTAGCCGAGAGTCGTCACCTTCGTCGCAATTCTTTCCCGGCTTGGACATTTTTGAGTAGGTACCTCAATTTTTTTTGTTTCAATTAGGATCCTTCTCCTTGTCTACTGACCTTGATTGATGATGACGAACTCAATTGTTTTGATCAAATAAAGCAATGAGCATTATTAATGGCTGAATTTATTCTAAGCCTTATGTACATTGTCGCCTTTTAAGCAATTGTAAGATTTGATTTAATTATAAGATTATAGCTCTTCTGCAGTATAACTTTTTGACACCTACATAGTTTTGTGTGAATGTAGAATTGAACTCGTCAAATTACTGAGAAATACTGTACAAATAATGTATTAACAATTGACAGCATGTACTTTTGGCGTGTGGAATTCGGTGTGACATCTTTGTGAATAAAACGCGGCAATAAATATGAAGAAGTTACAATTAATAGAAGCTTAGTAACAACACGACAAGATTACGTTTTCTTTTCTGATTTCTTTTTCAAATAAACAAATTTTCTGTTTTATTTATCTATTAACTGCTATACTAGGAAACGAAGAATCTTAGCTTGGGCTTAACAAAAAGCCAATACCGAGCTCAGTAAGTTCTTTCTTTAACTCTCTCTCTCTCTCTCTCTCT